>CAUYQU010055772.1:0-13660 GCA_963574635.1 Cheracebus regulus
CAGAGCTGGGCCTTCCCGGGTTCAGCTGTGCTTGTTCTCAGTCCTCAGCGCTTCCAATTGCTGTTCTCCTTGTGGGGATGGGACCGGCCGAGCCTGACTAAAAGGGCATCCAGTCCCGTACACTCCGCACCGAGAAGCGCCGCGCCGGCCAAAAGAGTCGTGCTGGCGACCCGTGTGGCTCCCTCGCCGGGAATCTCCCAGTCTGTGGGTATCAAAAATTCATCTGCAATTGTGGCATCCACTTGCTCTCTGCGCTTTCACTGGGAGCTACAATCCTGAGCTGCTGCTACGTGGCCATCTTGGATCTCTCTCCAATCATACCTTCTTAAAGAGTTATTAGGCCAGGCACACTGGCTCACGCCTATAATCCCAGCACTTTGAGAGGCTGCGGCGGGCAGATCAAGAGTTCAAGACCAGCCTGGCCAACATGGTGAAACCCCGTCTCTACTAAAAATACAAAAATTAGCTGGGCATGGTGGTGTGTCCCTGTAATCTCAGCTGCTCGGGAGGCTGGGGCAGGAGAATTACCTGAACCTGGGAGGTGGAGGTTGCAGTGAGCTGAGATTGCACCACTGTACTCCAACCTGGGCAACAGAGCAAGACTCTGTCTCCAAAAAAAAAAAAAAAAAGAGTTATTATGAGAATTATGCAATATGTATAAACAGTCAAGCTCAATGTAATAAACCTACAATCAGAATTCAATAAATGATCACTGTTTTCATACTTGTTACTAGATACATGAGTTTGGTTAAGGCTGTGGAGAGTGCACACACATTTACAGCCTGAAGATGTGTCCAAATCACACACAGCAGCAGAAATATGTTTATCCATTAACCCTGTAATTCCCTTCTGAGCACCTACTAGATGCCAGGCATGATATGAGGCCCTGGGAATGCAAAGCCCTTATAGAGCTTATATTCTAGCTACGGAAACAAATGTTTAATAACCATTTCAGACTCAGTTATATGATTTCAGTGTGGTTACATAAAACAGAAGAGTACTTGAATGGTACTTGAATGGGATATAACAGAGGATGGAAGATCTGGTCCAGCATGAGAAACCAGGAAGACTTCTCCAAGGAAAGATGTGTAGTCTAACATCTCAGAAACAGAAGCACTCCCTCTCCATGCGATGCGTTTTGCTGCCTTGGAACTTTGAAGAGTCCCCATGAGCAAGAAGGCCCTCACCATATGCAGCCCCTCAACCTCAGAGTTCCTAACCTCCAGAACTATAAGAATAATATTTATTTTCTTTATAAGTTACCCAGTCTCAGATATTTAGTTATAGAAATGGCAAATGGACTAAGATACCATATGATCCAGAAATTCCACCCCTAGGCATATAAGTAATACCCAAGAGAACTGAAAAATATGTTCACATAAAAACTTGTATACAAATGTTCATAGCAACATTTCAAAATGGCCAAAAAGTGAAAAAAATCCAAATGTTCATCAACTGATGAGTGGACAAGCAAAAATATGGTATATGCATACATTAGAATATTATTCAGCCATAAAACAGAATGAAGAAACGATATGTGCTACAACATAAATGGACCTTGAAAACATGGTGCTCAGTGAAGGAAGTCAGACTCAAAAAGCCACATAATGTATAGTGCTATTTATATGAAAAGTCCATCACAGGCAAACCCAGAGACAGAATGAATAAATAAATAAACAAATTTTAAAAAGCAGAAGAGAGCTGGGTGAAAAAAAAGGCAGGGGATATGTGAGGCAAGGAGTCGATGGTCAAATGAAAGAACCTGAAAAGCAAAAGGGAAAAGGCTAAAAAAAAAAAAAAAGAGAGAGACTGGAAAGGAGGCGAGGGCCTTACAGACCAGGTTTTCACGACTGGGTGCTGATAAAATACCCTGGTTTCCATGGAAGGGCACAGATGAGATACCCTGTCAGGCCAGCTGGCTCTAGATTTCTAAGGCTTATATGGACTGGGAACTGGAAACAGGACGGGCCCAGGCGCCCCCTGCTGTCAGATGGGCTAGGCGGCTTACCACTTAGGTGGGTCATCAGAGGCCTGTCATCAATCAGCTCCAGGTGGTGCCAGACCCACTTGTGGTAGGAAGGGGAGACAGCAAGGTCCAACAGCCGCAGGACTTCACAGCTGCCCTGGAAATAGTAAGGGACACAGCAAAAAGGGTTAACCCCTAAGGCTCCAAGCAGGCCAGGATTTGAAGAAAATTTCTCTGAATTGCATCTTATTTTATTTGCTTAGTGCAAGTGGTTTCAGGTTGTTTTTTTTTGTTTGTTTTTTTGTTTTTTAAGACGGAGTCTCACTTTGTCACCCAAGCTGGATAGAGTGTAATGGGGCAATCTCGACTCACTGCAACCTCTGCCTCCTGAGTTCAAGTGATTTTCCTGCCTCAACCTCCTGAGTAGCTGGGAGTATAGACATGTGCCACCATGCCTGGCTAATTTCTGTATTTTTAGTAGAGACAGGTTTCACCATGGAGGCCAGGCTGGTCTTGAACTCCTGACATCAAGTGATCTGCCTGCCTCAACGTCCCAAAGTGCTGGGATTACAGGCATGAGCTACTGCACCCACCCTGGTTCCTTTTTTAATTTATTTTTAAATGAAAGTGTTATTTACCCACCATAAGAAGTTCAAGTAATTGAAGAAGCATAAGAACTAAATATAAGCTAGGCACAGTGGCTCAGACCTGTAACCCCACTACTTTGGGAGGCTGAGGAAGGAAGATCACATAAGCCCAGGAGTTCAAGACAAGCCTGGCCAACACGGCAAAAATACAAAACTATTTCGTCTCTACTAAAAATATAAAAATTAAGCCAGGCATGGTGGCTCATGTCTGTAATCCCAGCACTTTGGGAGGCCAAGGTGGATCACTTGAGGTCAGGAGTTCGAGACCAGCCTGACCAACATGGAGAAACCCTGTCTCTACTAAAAATACAAAATTAGCCAGGTATGGTGGCAGGTGCCTGTAATCCCAGCTACTTGGGAGGCTGAGGCAGGAGAATCGCTTGAACTCAGAGGCAGAGGTTGCAGTGAGCTGAGATTGCACCACTGCACTCCAGCCTGGGCAACAAAAGCAAAACTCCCTCTCAAAAAAAAAAAAAAAAAAAAAATTAGCTGGGCGTGGTGGTGCATGCCTGTAGTCCCAGCAACAGAAGTTCTCTGTACTGTTCTCATAATTTTTCTATAAATTTAAAATTATTCCAAAATTAAGTTTAAAAATATTCAGACCAAACGGAAAAACATAGAGAAAGTAAAAACTACATTAATCCTGACACCCAGAAATAACCAGTAGTAACATATTAGTGAAAATTATTTCAAACTTTTCTCTATGAACATATAAGATGTATATCTTCCCAGGCATCAGAGAGAAAAAAAAAAGATGTATATCTACAATCTTTTATCAATGAGTTCATGTACGTAAAACAGACTCTTGTAATTTTTTTAGAAACTCAGTAATATATCAAAGACCTCTTTTCACGCCAAACAATATGGTTCTATAGGATCATTTTTAAGGGTTACATATTATTCTATGTAAACCATAATTTATAAAATTTAAAATAATATTCAGTTGCACAAAAGAAGTCAAACACGAGTACACACTGTATGATTCTATTTGTATGAAGTTCAAAAACATACAAAAGTCATGAGTGGTAAGCTTTGTGGGGGGATTTTGTCTAGGAAGGAGCACAAGAGAGCCTTCTGTAGTAGTGGAAACGTTCTTTATCTTGATTTGGGCAATGATCACACAGGTGTATACATATATAAAAATTTATGAAGCTGTAAAGTTTAGATTTGAAATTTTTATGCATCCTTTTTTTTTTTTTTTTTGAGACACAGAGGAACTGCAGGTCCCAGAGAAACAACATGAGCCTGGTTTCCTCAAGTATTTAGTGAGTCTTCAATTGTATCTATGCAGAAAACAGTTCCACTACGTGTCCCCCAATGATAAACTGTTAGAAATGAGTTGATAGTGGGCATTAAGTTTTCAATGTCAAAAGGAAATCTCCAGCTTTCGGAGGTCCCTAAGGTGTCCAGCCACCCGCAGCTGATTTTGCCCTCTAGTGGCAATATGAGTTAACTACAAGAGTCGGGACAGCTTGATCTTCCAGAGATGAACACTCAAAACGCTGGCCAAGCAGGAAAAAAAGAAAGAAAAAGAAAAGAGCAGTACTTTAGAGGGGGCTGGTGCTTCTCATTTCCAGCCAGAGGTGGGGGCTGTACCAAAATATGGTTTAGTCTTACCTGATCCTCTGAATTCTCAAAAGCCAGAAATCAGAATTTTTATGTAAAATCTTCACATTGATGATTAAATCAGACTTTATAAAACACTGTAAAGAACAAACCAAACTTATCTTCTGGCCAAGAGCACCCTACCTTGCTGTCCTTTAGTGACTTCCACATTATTTTTCTCAGAATGAAGGCTCAGCACACCTCCATTAGAATCCCCTGCAGCACTTACTCAACTGCAGATTCCAGAGTTAATGAATCAATCTCTGGGGTGAGACAGCAATATGCCTTTTTAAAAAGCACCCTATGTATTTGTATGCTTACCAAAATTTGAGAATTCCTCCCTTAGGGCAGAGGTTCTCCTACATCAGTGTCCACTGGAATCACCTGGAAGCCTTGTTAAAACACAGATCACTGAGCCCTTCCTCCTAGAGTTATGGATTGAGTAGCTCTTGGGAGGCTTGAGAACTTGCATTTTGAAATGAGTTCCCAGCTGGGCACAGTGGCTCATGCCTGTAATCCCGGTACTTTGGAAGGCTGAGGCAGGCTGAATACCTGATGGTCAGGAGTTCGAGACCAGCCTGGCCAACATGGCAAAACCCTGTCTCTACTAAAAATACAAAAATTAGCCAGGTGTGGTTGCAGGTGCCTGTAATCCCAGCTACTTGGGAGGCTGAGACAGGAGAATCACTGGAACTTGGGAGGTAGAGGTTGCAGTGAGCCAAGATCATACCATTGCACTCCAGTCTGAGTAACAAGAGTGAAACAACATCTCAAAAAAAAAAAAAGAAGAGGAAGAAGAAAGAAGGAGAAGAAGGAAGGAGAAGAGGAAGAAGGGAAGAGGAAGAAGAAAGAAGAAGAGGAGGAGGAGAAGGAGGAGGAAGAAACAATAATGAGTTCCCAAGTACTGCTGGTGCTGCTGCTGGTCCAGTCACAGCACTTTGAGAACCAATGGATTTTGGGAGGAATGCTCACTGAGGAAGCATTTGCTAAACTGATTCTCATCCTTAAACAGACTTTACAGGGTGAGTGGTTCCATTTCATGGATGAAGCAATGGAGGCAAAACAGATGAAGATCCACCCCCCACTTTCTACCAGTCAGAATGTAATCATTATGCTGATTAAGGAAAATACTGGAAAGAATTTCTATCCCTCACCATACATCCCCCCATCTTTCCTGACTATATAGTATCAAAGAGCTTAGAGTTAAATTTGGAGACATGGCAGAGGTGATCACCTCAAAATTTTAGCAAAGAAGAAGCAAAAATGAAGGAGGAGAAGGAACTTCCAATTGACATCCGGCAATAAATCTTTTGCTACTTATATTAACTAGACTTGATTCTGTTCTCTGGGACTGAGTTGAAAATAACAACACACACACACACCACTCCCCTGGTGGTGCTGGCAAGTTTAACAACAAGCTCTCCTGAAAAACATATGCATGTATATAAACTTTATTGTTATAAAGAATGTGTTACACACAATTTATAAATAATAAAATATACCATACAAGAAAATAAAAAATATATATACCATACAGGAAATTCCATACAGCCAATCAGCTCTCACAGAATTTCTTTTTTTTTTTAATAGAGATGGGGTTTCACCATGTTGGCCAGGATGGTCTCGATCTCTTGACCTCGTGATCCGCCCGCCTCGGCCTCTCAAAGTGCTGGGATTACAGGCATGAGCCACTGTGCCCGGCCTCTCACAGAATTCTTTTGTGGATTTTGGCTGAACTCTTGTAGTTTATACTTGCAACTCAACCATGATTGGACAAATGAAGTTGCATCCCAGTCCAGTCTCTTCCCAATAAATTCAATGTTATTAAATCTGACTTGTGATTTACTGTTCTGTTTCTCACACTCATACGATTTTTTTTTTTTTTTTGAGATGGCGTTTTGCTCCCATCAGGCTGGAGTGCAGTGGTGCAATATCAGCTCCCTGTAACCTTCACCTCTTGGGTTCAAGTGATTCTCCTTCCTCAGCCTTCTGAGTAGCTGGGATTACAGGCAGGTGCCAGCCACCAAGCCCAATTGCCATGTATCTTAATGTCTCCAGCCACACTCTGAGAGAGGCAGGCATCTTACAGCTGGGACATGAAAACTCAGAAAAGGGAGTGAATTGCACAGGTTGCAGAAAGGGGCTCAGATTCTGACCATCAGGTCACAGGACATGATCTTAGGCATGCTCCTTAGAGGTTCACCCTCACCCCAACCTCCAGCCTTCTCACCTTGCTGATAAACATGATAAAGGACGACTCTACAAAGTCTTTTGAGATCAGCTGCCCATATGAGAACTTCTCTATCTTTGCCACAGCTACGAGCTGCCAGAGCTTCTTATCAGACCATGATGCAAACAGATCCATCTTCCTGTGGGAAAAGCCTGTTAGAATTCATCACCTCCACCATACAAGGTGCTCAGACCTTAGCAATCTGCAGAGAGCACATGCTCTTCTCCAGTGGAAGATGACCAGGTGAAAGATTTCACTGCTACTTGCCTGATCACCTGGCCCTGCTTTTAGCCACTATCACCTTGGCTATCACCGCTATCACCTTGGCTCTCTCCACCATTCCCAAGGCCCTCCCTTCCAGCCTAGCTCCTCTCTTTGCTGCTGCTCAGATGCCCCTGGGTGATCCAGCCTCTGTGCTTTTCTCACCTCTGCTCCTCTTTCCAAGAAACTTCTTCTCCTCCAGCCCTGCAGCCCCTCCCCACTGTGGCTCATGAAGCTAGTCCCCACTCTAGCTCATGGCTGTTCTGCCCCTCAGCTTAGTGGTTCTGGTCCTACCTTTGCTTTGGGGAGTTCATCCAACCCCTGTCTCCCCCTGGCCTGCTGACTTCAAATACTCAGCTCTGGGCCTGGGGAGGGGGACATGCCTGGACTCCCCTCTTTCTGCCTATTGTTTCCCATGGTTAAGGCCACCCCACAGTGACTACCCTTCCCCTGACCTTGACCACCACCTTCACAGGCTTGCCTGCCTTCATATGTGGCTCCAAGGGTTGACAACAATCATCTCAGATTTTCTCACCTCCAACAGGTTAAGGGCTCCAAACTTAACTGTCTCAGGTAGACTGAGTTCGTTATATCAGGTTAACTCAAGGTGACTCAGGCCTCAATGCGCACCTGGCACCAGAGGTGAACACAGTGCCATGCCTGGGACAAAGGTCTGGAGACACCAGAAGAAAAGTAGGGCCACCATAGAAGAAGTACCTACCACAGGCCAACCACTGGGCCACAGACTTCCTATGATCATCCCATTCCATCCTCACCATGGCCTTGGGAGAAAGGTATCCTTACCCCCATTTTACAGAGCAGGAGGCTAAAGCACAGAAAAATGACGTGACCTATCCAGGGTCACACTGCTGATAACCTAAGAGCTGAGATTGGAGCCAGACCTATTTTTCCACAGTAAAAAAAAAAAAAAAAAAAAAAAAAAAAAAGAACAGCTTCTTCCTTTAGGACTAAATCCCCACTTTTCCAGGGGGTGGAACTACCTCTCTCAGCCCCAACCACAGGAATCAGACCCCTTGGCCATCTCACCTCTCTGTAGCTATGCAGCCCTACAACCTGAATTTTCAGGGCCAGTGCAGATACTTTGTTGGATTTCTACTCTTTTACATAAAGGCAAATAACTAAAGAGTAATTAAATGAGATTTCATTTGTATCCTTATGTGGCCTTTCATGTACATAAGTATTGAAAAAACAAAAATCTTTTGCTATGTATGAGTTCTGCTTTTAGGTCAAATGTGATACCCATAGTTATGGTGCTTACTTTCTGACTCATACGTGGTTATAATTATTTATATCCTGTTATTCATCTTACTCAATATTTATTTGTTGAGCACCTGCATGTGTCTGGCAGTGTGACAACATAAGGATTACAGTAGTGACAAAGACAGAGCTGGTCCCCGTCATCATATTGTTTACTGTCTGAGGGGGCATATAAACTGTAAAGAAGTTACTATGCAATCAAGAATTATAGTTTGAGCCAGGCACGGTGGCTTACACCTGTAATCTCAGCACTTTGGGAGGCCGAGGCAGGCAGATCACTTGAGGCCAGGATTTCCGAAACCCCCCTGGCCAACACAGTGAAACTCTGTCTCTACTAAAAATACAAAAAAATTAGCCAGCAGTGATAGCGCGTGCCTGTAATTCCAGTTATGTGGGAGGCTGAGGCAGAAGGATTGCTTAAACCCAGGAGGCGAAGGTTGCAGTGAGCTGAGATCGCACCACTGCACTCCAGCCTGGGCGACAGAGCAAGACCCTGTCTCAAAAGAAAAAGAATTATAGTTCAGGCTGGGCGTGGGGGCTCATGTCTGTAATCCTAGCGCTTTAGGAGGCCAAAGCTGCAGGATCACTTGAGACCAGGAGTTCAAGACCAGCCTGGGCAACATAACAAGACTCCGTCTCTACAAATAGAAAAATTAGCTGGATGTGGCAGCGCACCTATAGTCCTAGCTACTAGAACATTGCTCTGTCACCCAGACTGGAGTGCAGTGATGTGATCACAACTCACCGCAGCCTTGAACTCCTGGGCCCAAGTGATCCCCCCACCTCAGCCTCCCAAGTAGCTGAAACTAGAGGTATGTATCACCACATTCAGCTCATTTTTTTTTTATTTTTTACTTTGTAGGTACAGGATTTCACTATGTTACCCAGGCTGGTCTTGAACTCCTGGGCTCAAGGATCCTCCCACCTTGGCCTCCCAAAGTGCTGGGATTACAGGAGTGAGCCACTGTGCCCAGTCCTGTGTTCGCTATTCTTACTATTATTATCAATAAGAAAGGGACATTTGAGCTGAGGCCTGAAGGTGTGTAATAGCAGTTTGCAGACAGAGAAAGTCGGTGGGAGGTAGGACTTCAGCGCATCCAAGACAGAACAGCAACCAGTATGTTTCCCACCAGGCCTACGAAGGACAAAGTCAAGCACCTAATAACACATAAGGGAAAAAAAAAGTTGAATGAAGGTAGAGTTACCTAAAAAATTCAAACCGACACTGAGCATCCTTCTGAACTTCCTGGTCCAGCTTATAAGCCAAGAAGTCCTCTCTGTCAACAACCAGGAACTCCGTTTCTTCCATACAGACAATGGTGGCCTTCCTCACTGAAGCATCCAGAAGGCCCATTTCCTGTTGGGTGGACAGGGCAAGGGCAAGTGTGAAGCCACCTCCACTTCCTGTTCTCAGCCTTATACACATCTTCCCTGCCTCCATCTTCCCCCTGAATTCTCTCCTCCCCAGACTGCATGTTCCCCAGCCCCCTCTATCCTCCTGCACATTCTCCCACTGGCGCCCACTCCCCTTCTTCTTAATCTGCGGCTTATGGAAAAAGGCAGCAGACCTAAACAGGCCAGAGGGTAAGAAGCTGGAGAGGCCTCACTGTGGAGTCACTGTCTCTAAAGGGCTGTATCAGGAACATACTCCTTAAACATCACAGATGAAGAGGCTGATCTTGGTCCAACTCAATTGGCATTTGACAGGTAAGGGCACTGGAGCCCACACAGGACAGTGACGTGCACAGAGTACTAGGAAGGACTGGGCCTGGCTGAGAGGTTCTAGCAGGAGTCCTGTCACCTCCACCCACTCCACCCCAGGAAGCCAGGTCCTTCCCCTGGGCTTACCCCAAAACAGCCACCCTTGTGCAGCAGTATCGGGTGGGGATCTAGGAAGGCACCGCTGCCGTCATCATCCTTGGTCACTGCAACTGTGCCCAGGTAGATGAAATAAAAGCTGTTGCCCTTCTGCCCCCTCTTGATGATCACACGCCTGCGACCAAACCTGGGAAAAGACTATTGCCAGTTGATTGGGTAGTGACACGGGGGCCAGTCCACACTGGGAGGAGCTCTGGACTGGTTGTGCTCTTTGCTCTGGGGTATAAGAGCACAGACTTGGACGAGAAGGGCCCTCAGGACAGCCCAGCCCTGCTAATCAAGCTGGAGGCTTTCACTGACATTTATCCCATTGCCTGCCTCGGTTGGAATGAAGCTTCTTGAGAGCAGAGCGTTTGCCGGTCTGGGTCACTGCTGTGTGTGCTTCGGCACAGTGAATGCTCAGGGAACATAGTGGAATAAATGAGTGAACACATGCTGAAAGCAATGAATGGGTTACTAGAGTCACTAAACGATTAGAAGGACTGGCTTTAGAATTAGCCCAGGATCCAAATCCCAGCTCTGCTATTAGTTGTGTGACACTGAGCAATGGACATCTCCTCTCTGATCCTTGGTTTCTCTTGTCTGTAAAATGCAGATGAGTATACCTAGAATGACACACAGATAATGGTCTTATCATAATTACCAGCAGCTCATTACCCAACTGGGCACCCTTAGGGTAGAGGTGCCCAGGTCCAGAGCAAACAAGGAATTCTTAAACTCAAAGGGAAGTTTCTGTATTTCATATGCAAGTACAAATCTCAATTCTTTCAATCTTTATTCATTTCCTTCATTCATTCAGCAAGTTAAATAAATATCAACTGTGTCTGTTAGGCACAGTGAGGTCAGGTGTGGTGGTACACATCTGTAATCCTAGCACTTTGGGAGGCAAAGGTGGAAGGATCGTTTGAGCCTAGGAGTTTGAGAGCAGCCTGGGCAACATGGTGAAACCCCATCTCTACAAAAAATGCAAAGAGTAACCAGGTATGGTGATACATACCTGTAGTCCCAGCTACCTGAAAGGCTGAGGTGGGAAGATCACCTGAGCCTGGGAGTTTAGGGCTATGGTGAGTCATGATCACACCATTGCATCCGGCCTGGTAACTCTGTCTCAAAAAAAATTTAAAAATAGGCACAATGAACAACATAGACTTTGTTTTCAAAATTATGGTCACATACAGGATGTAAATGAGGTTTTAAAGTGCTTTAAGAGATGTCAGTGCAGGCTATTTGGAGAGCACAGAGAAGGGGCTTTTATCTCAGCTTAGGAAGGTCAGACAAGGCTCTAGCATGGTACCTGAAGTGAGTCATCCAGGTGGACAAAGAGATGGAAGAGGGTACCAGGCACAGGGACTACCATGACCAAAGGTGCAGAGGTGGCCCAAAGCATGGCATATTCAAGGAATACTGTGCACTTCATAGATAATGTGCACTTCACAGGAAAGGAAAATGGGAGAAGAAGGCAAGGTCAGGGGAGTGGTAGGAGAGAAATTCGACTGTTCCACCATAAAGGGCCTCCAAAGCCCAGCTAAGTTTGGCTTTTAACCTAGGAAACAATGGGGAGCCAAAAAGTCTGCCCTTTAGTCTCTGCCAGGACTGATGAGCAGCCACTGTGGAAGTGCCCTGATGGCAGGGCCATTTCCCCCACCTCTGAGTCCATGGCCCTGCCCTCAGCAGGTCCTCTTCTTCCTCATCCCTCCACACTGCTACCTTCTGTTCCTTCCTGATTCGCTGGCTTGACCAGCAGCAGGGGAACCAACACCCTGCTCAGGGCGGATGATATGCCCTTTGTTTCATCAGTTTGTTCATGTTGCTCCCCTGCCTGGAATGGTCTTCCCTCTTTTCTCCACTATTCAGATCCTTCCAGGAAGCCTTCCCTGACCCAGCCCCCAGCAGCATCTCCTCTTCTGACCTCTTAGAGCACCCACTGGCCTCATGATTCTGTGGCAAACTCCTGAGGGAAGGGATCAGGGGATGGACAGAGGACCACGCTAGCCTAGAGTCAGTACTGCCCAGTCTCCATTCTGGCTCTGGGCTTGATGAGCTACAAACCAGTATCAGCCCAGAATCTTTATCAACGTAGGAAAGAGGCAGGCCAGGCACAGTAGTACACGTCTGTAATCCCAGCATTTTGGGAAGCTAAGGTGGGAGAATCACTTGAGCTCAGGAGTTCAAGACCAGCCTGAGCAACATAGTGAGACTTCATCTCTACAAAAAATAAAAAATAAAATTAGCCAGGAATGGTGACACCTCCCTCTTGCCCCAGCCACTAAGGAGGCTGAAGTGGGAGACTCACATGAGCCTGGGAGGTAGAGGCTGCAGTGAGCTGTGATTGTGCCACTGCACTCCAGCCTGGTTGACATGACAAGACCATCTCAAAAAATAATAATAATGAAAAAAGAAAGCGATGGCCCAGGTGACAATCACCAGCTGGGAGACAGCAGGAATATTCAGCTAGGAAATGATATTTTGAAGATGAAGGAGCACAGGTCAGTGTTCATTGAGTAAAGACAACTAGAGCTAGAGCCAGAAAGACCCTCAGAGACTATCAAGTTCAACCAACACTTTTGGGAAGGGGAAAGGGGGACTCAAGGAGCCCACAGCTTGCTGAAGGTCAAAGCGAGCCATAATCAAGTCAACGCTAGAACCTGAATCTTTGAGAGCAGACATCTGTTGCTTTTGCTGTCAGGCATTCCGGTCACATTTTTCAACCAACCACAGCCTGATTATCCTTTGGGGAAACTACCCTTCCTCAATGCTCAATCAGAGAGCATCACTGACCTCAGTGATAATTCAAGCAAAGCCAAGCTGGTTCAGAAAGAATTCATCCCAAGCTCTGATGAGAGTGATTGAAAAGAGCTTTTCTTTCTTTCCATCAGACTAAAACTAAAAAGATAAGTTTGGAGCTGAGACTGCAGCAGCCATCTCACCACTATGAGGGGAGAGCGGGTGGAGGATGACACTTATATGAACAACGTGCCAAGAGATAGAGACAGGTAGACACTGTGCCCCTGAATTCCAGCCAGCCTGAAGCTGGAGAACTGTCCCAGGACTTTGCAGATCCAAGAGCCATGAATACGTTCCCTGGGTTTTCAAATACTTGCAACTGGAAGAATCCTGTCTAAGATGCTAATTCCCAGTCCCAGAAATAAACCACAACTAGCAGAGGTCTTTCACAATAACCACCTCAACTGATCTTCCCCCAAATCTTATTAATATTCTTAATAAAATTCAGAAAATCTATATTATTATCCCTATTCACTGATGCGGATACTGGGCTCAGAAGGGTTAAGTGGCTTGCCTGAGGTCACATGGGGCACATGAGGTATTAAATTCCAGAATTTCAGCTGGACACAGTGGCTCACACCTGTAATCTCAGCACTTTGGGAAGCTGAGACAGGAGAGTAGCTTGAGCTTAGGAGTTCAAGACCAGCCTGGGCAATATAGCAAAAACTCATCTCTACTAAAACCAAATTTAAAAGAAATAACTAGGTGTGTTCTTCCCGTAGTCCCAGCTACTCTGGAGGCTAAGGCAGGAGGATCACTTGAGCCTCGGAGGTCCAGGCTGCAGTGAGCTTTGACCATGCCCTTGTACTCCCTGAGTTCAAATGGTCCTCCCATTTTAGTGCCCCCAGTAGCTAGGACTACAGGTGTGCACCACCATGCCTGGCTAATTTTTAAATTTTTTTGTAAAGATGAAGGTCTTGTTATATTGCCTAGACCAGTCTTGAACTCCTAGGCTCAAGTGATCCTCCTGCATTGGCCTCCCAGAGTGCTGGGATTACAGGCATGAGCTGC
>CAUYQU010055775.1:0-16724 GCA_963574635.1 Cheracebus regulus
AGAAGACAAGAAATAACTAAGATCAGAGCAGAACTGAAGGAGATAGAGACACAAAAAACCCTTCAAAAAATCAACAAATCCAAAAGCTGGTTTTTCAAAAAGATCAACAAAATAGACCACTAGCCAGATTAATAAAAAAGAAAAGAGAGAATAACCAAATAGATGCAATAAAAAATGATAAAGGGGATATCACCACAGATTCCACAGAAATTCAAACCACCATCGGAGATTACTACAAACAACTCTATGCACATAAACTAGGAAACCTGGAAGAAATGGACAAATTCCTCGACACTTGCCTCCTCCCAAGTCTAAACCAGGAAGAAGTTGAAACCCTGAATAGACCAATTCTTTTGATCCAACAAGGTTGGAAGTTGAGGCAGCGATTAAGAGCCTACCACCCAAAAAAACCCCAGGTCCAGATGGGTTCACAGCCGAATTCTATCAGACATACAAAGAGGAGCTGGTATCATTCCTTCTGAAACTAATCCAAACAATACAAAAAGACTTGTAAGTAAATAATGACACAAAGAAGACACAGGAGCAGTGTCAAAAGGCAGATTACTTTTTCCCTTCATCCATAATTTAGGGATTCTTCAAAATAGTTTAAACAAAATATATCCAAGTTGTTAATAACCACATTCATGATGAGGGGTGGCTAATTTAACTGGTGAAATGGTTTTCTGTGTCCATAGAGCAGCAGTATCTATAGGGACCAACAAAACCATCTCACCAATTAGCAAAAGCCACTGTGGCCCATTGTTCTCTGTGGCAAGTCTCCCTTAAGAAGTGGGGTGCACCTGTAGTCCTAGCTGCTCGGGAGGCTTGAGGACTCCTCGAGCCCAAGAGTTCCAGGGTATAGCGAGCTGTAATTTGCCACTGTGCTGCAACCTGGCAGACAAAAATCCTGTCTCTACTGAAGAAGAAGAAGAGGAAGAAGCAGAAAAAGAAAGAGAAGAAGAAAGAAGGAAGCAAGGAGAAGAAGAGGAGGAGGAGGAGGAAATTTAAGGTACTTCTGAGTGGCATTCCTCCCCCACTCCAAGAGTCAATGATTCATGGTGAAAGACAAGAAAAGAACTTCTCCAGCGGGTTGAGACCGCCCTTGAGCTCGCACACCAACACTGCCAGGTGGGTGAGAACCGCATTCATTTCCAATCTCTTGAGGCTTTGGCATACCAACACTAGAGGGTGGCTCTCCAGACAAAGCTGGCTGGGGGGTTCAGAATGCTCACCTGCCACGTCTGAAAAGCATCCAGAGAGACCATAATGCTTTGACTTCTGATAACATTTTGGGGTGTTTATGTACTTTTTGTGCTCTAAGGAATAAAAAGTCTAAATAAAATTCTAAATGCAAAAGCTCTCTCTGTATTACTGAGAGTTCTCAGAAGGAACACTGCATTTGTTAACCATGGTAACAACATATATAATCAAAGTTTTGCATTGTTTTGAACTTGGTTATAACCATGTGCTGCATCCATCCACAACACACAGAAAGAGAAGTGCTTGAAAAGCAAGATACTGTGGTTTCCTGGATCAAGACCAGGAACACCCCCCCTCCAGCCTCCCTGGGCTCTGCTTTCTCCCTTACCCTCTTTGCTGGTTGAGCACTGCTGGTGTGACCCGTGGTCCCCATGACCCATGTTTCAGTGCCCCAGAAGGCCCAGAAGGCTCAATGTTACCAGCCCTCTCTCAAGTACCAGAGTGACATGACTGCTCTCTTACTGAGCCAGACCACCTGCCTGGATCTTTTTTTTTTTTTTGAGAGAGAGTCTCACTCTGTCACCCAGGCTGGAGTGCAATGGCATGATCTCGGCTCACTACAACCTCCACCTCTTGGGTTCAAGTGATTTTCCTGCCACAGCCTCCCGAGTAGTTGGGATTACAGGCACCCACCACCATATCTGGCTAGTTTTTGTATTTTTAGTAGAGACGGGCCTTTACCATATTGGCCAGGCTGGTCTCAAACTCCTGACCTCAAGTGATCCCCCCACCCTGGCTTCCCAAACTGCTGGGATTACAGGTGTGAGCCACCGCGCCCTGCCTACCTGCCTGGATCTTGACGTGCATGATCTCCTTTCATTCTCACCGCAGCCCAGCATACAGGAGGACCCATTTCACAGATGGAAACAGAGAGCCTTCCAGTTAGCTTGAGACTTTGCTTACACTCCCAAAGCCAGGGCAGCACTGGGGCTGGGCGTCAAGCCTCCCTCTGCGTCAGCTGCACACAACGTTCTCACTAAACGGATGGCAGCCCCTTGCGTGCTGTTGCATTTGCATTAACTCTCTGCACCCAAGTTTATAAATAACCAAGAACACGTTCTGCACTATACATTTGTTATTCCCGAAGACACAGCTTGACTCCAAATAAAATGACTACGTTTATTTTTTGCTTACCTTCCAGCACATCTTGGACTTCAAGAGAGATGACGTCAGTCTTTCATGCACTTCTGTGAATTCTGTGTCGTGGCAAGGCTCTGATCCTCTTCTTCCTAGTACTTCAGCACTCCAACCTTGTACATAATAACATGTTTTCGTCCTCCAGCAGATATCATTGGTATTGCGAATCTATAGTGCCAAGTTCACAGTAGTGATTTTTATCCACTCATCTCCACGTTCCCAGAAAGAGTATTCAACTTAGTACCTATTTGGGTGGAGGGGGGGTGGGGGGGTTTTAGTCTTTGCTTCATCTAAAAGTAAATGAGGAATTCTGTAGTTCCTCTGACCACTTCAAACATTTATAGACATATGTAATGAAAATATATTCTTCTTACTTAAAAAAGATGACCTGAGTTCAGGAGTTTGAGACCAGCCTGGCCAACATGGTGAAACCCCGTCTTTACCTCAGAGAATTGGAGGTGAGGGGCTACCGGCCTCAACGAAGTAGTAAAACAGGGTCTAGGCCAGGCACGGTGGCTCATGCCTGTAATCCCAGCACGTTGGGAGGCCAAGATGGGCGGATCACCTGAGATTAGGAGTTTGAGACCAGCCTGGCCAACATGATGAAACCCCGTCTCTACTAAAAATATAAAAACTAGCTGGGCGTGGTGGTGGCCACCTGAAATCCTAACTACTCAGGAGGCTGAGGCACAAGAATTGCTTGAACCTGGGAGGCGGGGGTTGCAATGAGCTGAGATCATCTCGCTGGATGGCAGCCTGGGCAACAAAAGCAAGGCTCTGTCTTAATAAACAAAAACAAATTAATTAATTAAATTAAAAACTACACCATGATTGGGTACTTGAACCACTTTATTTATTTATTTCGAGACAGAGTTTCACTCTGCCACCCAGCTTAGAGTGCAGTGGTGTGATTACAGCTCACTGTAACCTCCACCTCCCAGGTTCAAGTGATTCTCCTGCCTTAGCCTCCTGAGTAGCTAGGATTACAGGTGTGCACCAGCATGCCTGGCTAATTTTTGTATTTTTAGTAGAGACGGTGTTTGACCACGTTGGCCAGGCTGGTCTTGAACTTCTGACCCCATGATCCACCCGCCTTGGCCTCTCAAAGTGCTGAGATTACAGGCGTGAGCCACAGTGCCCGGCCAGCAGAACTAATCAGGTCAGAATAAAACAAAATCAGACACCAACAGTAATTCATGTGTCTCAGATAGTGCCCTTGCCCACCTGTCTTTATCAAATATTAGCTCTACACACTGACACCACCTTAGTGACCACTAAAAAGAACCGCAAGAGCTCTGAGTTTTAGTCTCTGTTACGACATTTCCTGCTATTTAGGGGAAAGCACAGCCACAGAAAAGTCATGGGCTGCTACTGTCTGTTTTATATCTAATTTATAACATGTGTTACCCGTTACACACAGGGTCATACCCTTGGAAGGTGTGATATTGTGAAATATGTATTTGGTCTTCCTCATCTTTTCCTGACATCAGGTTCCTTCAATCCTTACAACCTTCTGTGCTAATGAGGTGACTGGAGGCTAAGGGCCTGTAGAGAGCCTCAGGGTGGGAGCTGCTTGTGGGAAAAATCAAGGTCTGATTAGAAGGTTAAGATTTTCAGTTTTAGCGCCCAACCTCCAGGGAGGGAAGTGGGGCTGAAAATTGACTTGATCATCAATGGCTAATGATATAATCAATCACGCCTACAAATGGAAGCTTCCATAAAAATTCAAAAGGACTGTGTTCAGAGATGTCCGGTGTTGGTGGACACATCCACATGCTGGGAGGGTGGTGTACCCCAACTCCATAAGGACTGAGCTGCTAGGATCGGAAGGCTTGCTGCCTTCACCCCACAGATCTCTTCATCTGCATGCTTTATTATATTCTTTCTTTTAGCCTAGTCAACTGAACCTTTATTATTCTTTATTTTTATTTATTTATTTTTTTGAGTGCTAGAGTGCGGTGGCACAATCTCGGCTCACTGCAACCTCCACCTCTTGTGTTCAAGCGATTGTCCCAACTCAGCGTCCCGAGTAGCTGGGATTACAGGCGCCCACCACCACACTGGCTAATTTTTCATTTTTGGTAGAGATGGGGTCTCACCATGTTGGCCAGGCTGGTCTCGAACTCCTGACCTCAGGTGATCCACCGGCCTCAGCCTCCCAAAGTGCTGGGATGACAGACGTGAGCCACTGCGCCCGGCCAATTATATTATTTTTTAATAAACTGGTAAATGTGTTTCCCTGAGTTCTTGTGAACTGCTGTAGCAAATTAATTGAGCCTGGGGAGGGGCATTTGGTGACCTTAATTTGTAGCTGGTGGGTCAGAAGTTCTTTCGGCTCAGATCTGCAACTAGTATCTGAAGTTGGAGACGGTTTTGTGAGACTAATCCCTGGACCTGTGAGATCTAACACTGTCTTTAAGGTAGGGAATGTCAACATTGAACTGAATTAGTGGACACCCAGCTACTGTCCACTGAAGAATCTGCTGGAAAATGGATTATTTGGTGTCCGGGGTAAACCTCTCCCACATTTGGTCACAGAAGTATTCCGTGTTGATTGAATGAGAGCAGAAAAAACAAGCAAATGCATGCTTTTGGGTTTTTCTTCTCTATCTCCTATATTGCACAAAAGGGCATATGTGTCTGCCAATAAAAGCCATTGACCCCATATAAACATTAGTCCTATCATTGAGCTAGGTTTTCCTCAGCTGCTTGTGCTGCAGGGTAGCACAGCTCCCTGGTTGCAGAGTTTTAGTTAAGGGTCCTCAAAGCATTTCAGATACTGGAGGTGACACTAGAGAGGAGCAAGAGGTGAGAGGAACTCTTCCTGCCCTCTAGTCTGCACCAGCTCTTTCTTACAGTGGATTTGACACGTGTGCTTGCACTCTTCCCCACTGCACAGGTTTCCTCTCTGACCACTTTCTAGACTAAGGAATGGGCTCCGAGGGATGGCCCTGCCATCTGGTGGCTTCCTGATGTATGGCAGGTTGCTCCTGGCTTTCAAATTTCCGCAACATGAAGGATGCCCAGGGAGCCTATGAAAAGCCCAAAACTCGGCTGGGCGTGGTGGCTCACGTCTGTAATCCCAGCACTTTGGGAGGCCAAGCCAGGTGGATCACCTGAGGTCAGGAATTTGAGACGACCAACGTGGCAGCACGGTGAAACTCCGTCTCTACTAAAAAATACAATTAGCTGGGCGTGGTGGCAGGTGCCTGTAATTCCAGCTACTCGGGAGGAGGCTGAGGCAGAAGAATCGCTTGAATCCAGGATGTGGAGGCTTCAGTGAGCCAAGATTGCACCACTGCACTCCAGCCTGGCGACAGCGAAAGACTCCGTCTCAAAAACAGAAACAAAACAAAAGAAAGAAAAACCCAAGACCTCATGGCCACCGCTAAACCTCTGTGTCAGACTGTGAACCTACCTGTTTTTTCTCTTGGGAGACAGGCTCTTGCTCTGTCGCCCAGGCTGGAGTGCAGTGGCATGGTCATCGCTCGCTGCAGTCGTGAGCTCCTGGGCTGAAGTTCCCAAGTGGCTGGGACCACAAGTGTGTGCCACTATACCCGACTAATTAATTATTTATTCATTTATTTTTGTATAGAAAGAGGTCTCCTTATGTTGCCCAGGCTGGTCTTGAACACCTGGGCTCAAGCAATCCTCCAGCCTCAGCTTTCCAACGTGCTGGGATTACAAGTGTGAGCCACTGTCCCTGGCTGGGTTTGGGATTTTAACTTGCTTTCCAACACATCCTATCAGCCAAATGTTTCTCAAACTTAAGTCCTTTGCCTTCCATTGTCATGATTTTTCCCATACCCCAGGTGAAATGTGATTTCCTCAATATTTATTTAAATTCATAACTAATATAAGTGGAACACTGGTATCATTTGCCATATGAAACAAAAGTCAAAAAGAAACATTTAATAATGTATTTTCAGAAATTCCACCTAAAATAGTCTCCTATGCCATTCTGTACTTTGGGAGTTCCTTCTGGACATTTCACTGTGATTCAACACCACGTTCCCGGTTTGAAGTTGAGATCCTTTTCTGCCAGGTGTCTGTGGCTCATGCAGAACTCCCATGGTTCCTCTTGGTGAACAGGCCTCAGTAGTGATGCACGGTCTCAATCAGCCATTGGCTTAGGCCTGAAAAAAGAGTGGAGACCAGAAACGTCTTACAGTGCTGGTAATTATTAAAGAGGTTAAACTAAAAATTTAACCCCGAGGTCTTATAAAGTGCTTTTTAAAATAATTAAGAAACTTCATCTAGAAGAACCAGTCATTCTGGTTGCTACAGGTTGAATACTTCTGTATCATTTGTGGTAATAAAAAAATAATATCTTTCAGGTTCATTTATTTGAACAAAGCAATGACTACCAAAAAAAAATAGCATAATCCCTGACATACAATGTCTCAACTAGGACTCTTTATGGATCAAAAATGTTAGTTTGAATAAACAGGCCTGCTTTAAACTGGCTAATTGAAGGGTAAAATATCGAGAGCAAAATCAGTCACATGCATAGGAAAGGCTAAATTCCAAAACAACTGAGAATCAAAAACCATTTCCTTTTGAAAGATAAAAACATGGGGCTGGGTGTGGTGGCTCACACCTGTAATCCCAGCACTTTGAAAGGCTGAGGTGGGCAGATCACAAGGTCAGGAGTTCGAGACTAGCCTGGCCAACATGGTGAAACCCCGTCTCTATTAAAAATACAGAAAATTAGTGGTGGCACGTACCTGTGATCCCAGCTACTCGGGAGGCTGAGGCAGGAGAATTGCTTGAACCCGGGAGGTGGAGGTTGTGGTGAGCAGAGATTGCATCACTGCACTCCAGCCTGGGTGACAGAACAGGACTCCGTCTCAAAAAAAAAAAAAAAAGAGAGAGAGAGATGATGGGAAATAATGATCTGTAATGATCATACTTCTGTGTCTTGGAAACCAGACGTCAGTGGGTGACTGGTACAGAGCACTCCTTCTGCATCACCATCAGGAGTTGCCAAATCATCTGTCCACATATAACTTCATGGGTGCCATAGAACCAAGTTGAAAAATTATTAAAAATGTATCCAAATAAGTAGATGTATGGAATAGCTAACAGATCCCTGATATCATTACATTCATGCAGCAAAATAAAAATTCTGAAGGACAGAGTTCAGGAGTTTGAGACCAGCCTGGCCAACATGGTGAAACCCCATCTCTACTAAAAATACAAAAATTAGCCAGGCGTGGGGGTGTGGACCAGTAATCCAAGCTACTTGAGAGGCCAAGGCATAAGAATTGCTTGAACCCAGGAAAGAGGTGGAGGTTGCAGCGAACCAAGATTGTGCCACTGCACTCCAGCCTGGGCGACACAGCAAGACTCAGTCTCAAAAAAAAAAAAAAAAAGACTTGGAGGACAAAATAAAGAGAAGAGTGGGTTAAAACTCCTTTGATGTCCAGCAACTTAGCCACTTGTGCGACTTTTCAGAATGATATGATAACCAACACTGGGTTGTGTGTTACTTACTGGGAAAGAGGTGAGATAACATAATCCGAAATTCAAGATGCAGAAATCAAATCAATCAAGCTTCTGTGCTGCGAAACCAAACCAAAACAAAGCAAACCAGTTCCCCTCGCGGCTGAGCACACGTACCATCTGAAGTGTTCCCACGCTGGCTGTGCACCCCACTGGCCTCCGGAGAGTTGGGCTGTGGGTGCCCGTGGAACCAGAGACAGCACCTGTGCTCCAGCAGCTGGGGCTTTTGTTTTGCATAGTCAAATCTTTAAATGTTATAGTGATGGGACAATTATGTTTTTTCCTTTTTTTTCCCCCGAGATGGAATCTCGCTCTGTCGTCAGAGTAGAGTGCAGTGGTGCGATCTCGGCTCGCTGCAACCTCCACCTCCTGGGTGCAAGCGATTCTTCTGTCTCAGTCTCCCAAGTAGCTGGGATTACAGGTGCGTGCCAACACGCCCAGTTAATTTTTGTATGTTTAGTAGAGATGGGATTCCAGCATGTTGGCCAGGCTAGTCTCGATTTCCTGACCTGGTGATCCACCCACGTCAGCCTCCCAAAGTGCTGGGATTACAGGCATGAGCCACTGCGCCCAGTCGACAATTATGCTTTCTTACTCCTCTGTCCCCAGCTCCACCCACCCCACCCCCAAAACAGAGTTTATTTATTTATTTAAAATTTATTTTAGAGACAGGGTCTCCCTATGGTGCCCAAACTGGTCTTGAACCCCTGGGCCCAAGTGATCCTCCCTCCTCAGCCTCCCAAAATTCTGAGATTACAGGTGTAAGTGTCCATGCCCCGCCAAAACCAGAGTTTTTATTCAAGATATAACTTATATTATCTCAATTTTCTGTCTGTATAATTTCCTCAGAATCCGTTTCAACCAAAATTAATTTCAATTCCACTGGTTTCTCTGGATACATTTCAATGTAACTGTTTTATGTTATCATTTTCTGACACGGCGTCTCACTTTGTCGCCCAGGCTGGAGCACAGTGGTGCAGTCGTAGCTCACTGCAGCCTCAAACTCCGGGATTCTCCGGCCTCAGCCTTCCAAGTAGCTGGCTACAGGTACACACCACCACACCAGGCTGACTTTTATTTTTTATATTTATTTATTTATTTATTTATTTTCGAGGCTGAGTTTTGCTCTTGTCGCCCAGACTGGAGTGCAATGGGCTCACTGCAACCTCCGCCTTCCGGGTTCAAGCAATTCTCCTGTCTCAGCCTCCTGCGTACCTGGGACTACAGGTGCACGCCACCATGCCTGGCTAAGTTTGTCTTGTTAGTACAGACAGGACGTCACCACGTTGGCCAGGCTGGTCTTGAACTCGTGACCTCAGATGATCCACCCGCCTCGGCCTCCCAAAGTGCTGGGATTACTGGCGTGAGCCACAGCCCCTGGCCAATTTTTATTTTTTGTTGAGATGGAAGTCTTGCTAGGTGGCCCAGGCTGTTTTTGAGTCTTGGTCTGAAGCCATCCTGCTGCATCTGTCTCCCAACCAAAGTGCTAGGATCACAGGTGTGGGCCAGTGCATCTGGCAAGCTTTGTCATTTTCAAAGTGATTAATTAATACATATCAATTTCCTTTAAGATAACTTTTTAAACTAAAACGTTGTATTAATTGACAATATACAATATCAAGATATAAAATGAGTTAGTGATTACTTGAGTGGTAACTGAAACTTCGAACTTGGGAATCCCCCTCTGGAATCACACACCTTCTTTTCTTTCGCGACCAGCCCCTCCTTCCAGACCCTGGTTTTTTGTTGTTGTTGTTTTTTTCTGGGACAAAGTCTTGCTCTGTTGCCAGGCTAGAGTGCAGTGGGCAATCTCAGCTCATTGCAAGCTCCACCTCCCAGATTTAAGTGATTCTCCTGCCTCGGCCTCCCAAGTAGCTGGGACTACAGGCGTGCACCATCGCACCCAGCTAAATTTTGTATTTTTAGTAGAGATGGGGTTTCACCATGTTGGCCAGGATGGTCTCGATCTCTTGACCTCGTGATCCACCTGCCTTGGCCTCCCAAAGTGCTGAGATTACAAGGTGTGAGCCACCTTATAAAATGGCCTAGACCCTGTTTTACCATGTCACTGAGGCTTCTGGCCCCTTGCCTCCATTTCTCTGAAGTCTTACTTTTCTGCCCTCTCATAGTTTCACAGTGTTTCATTTTTCAAACTGGAACATCATCAACAACCATTTCATAAAAGCTTTCTAACCTCTTTGCTTGGACCATTCTCCAATCTGGAATTGATTCAGCATTTACAGAAGTAAGCTAGTGGTTTAACTGCCTACCCTAACAACCCTCTTCTCACTGTGAGTTTGTTGTTGTTGAAGATGGTGTTTTGACATGTTGCTCAGGGTGGTCTCAAACTTCTGGGCTCAAAGGATCTGCTCACCTTGGCCTCCCACAGCGCTGAAATTACAGGTATGAGCCACTCACTGCACCCGGCCTTATGACTATGTTATGGACAAAGAACCTCAGAGAAGCTGCTGGTCTCAAACTCCCAGCCTCAGGTGATCTGCCCACCTCAGCCTCCCAAAGTGCTGGGATTACAGGCGTGAGCCACCGGCCTGTCCCATTTTAAGACTGCATTGATGTGGAGCTGTGATAGTTTGTGCAAGACAACTGAAGTGCAGTTTATTATAATATTGCTAAAGACCAATTTGTGGAAAAGTCCACTTTATCTAGGGTCTCATCATGGGGTCAGAATTTGTTACTTTAGTTTCTCTTATGAAAGAGTGCATTTGGGTGTATTTGAATGGTTTATTTTATAATCTTTGAAGTCAGTGAACCCATTCCTGTCTCCATCCCACTGCCTGAGCTAAGGGGCCTTCTACAGTTGATCTGGAGTGTTCAAGTGCACGGCACTTGAGTGTGCTCCTGGGTTGAAGCTGCCACGTGGTACTCCCAGAGCCTGTGCTTCTGAGGCTTCCTCTTGGGTTTTGTCTCCATGAAAGAGTCCTTCCCCTGGGAACTGACATTTCCCTTAGAATAGGGAGAGAGTGGAAGGTCTTGACTGGCGTTTCTGGAGAAGCCAGATAAGGCTGACAATTCCTATAAGATTCCTTCTTAAGATGTTTGCCTATGTGTTCACAGTCTATATTAGAAACATATGCTACTTTTCATTTAACATTCTATTTTTTAAAATTTTCCTGTTATGAACATTTTCCTGATTTTTAATGGATTCTCCAAGTCATAATCATATTCTAGGAGACTGTGGCATTTTGGTGATTGGAAGTAACCACAGTTCAGCATTGCTCCAAAGACTTAGGTGCTCTTCCGGCTGTTGGTGGAGTTTGCATGTCTGTGACCTGTTCTGATATTTTATAGAAACACTTGACAAGGATGATTTTGCTAACTTTTGCATCGCAGTTCTTCTATATATTGTACTTATTATTATTATTTTCTGCAGGTTGGTCTAATTGAAGGCAATGCAGAAGTAAGTCTTTATAGATCAAAATTTTAGTCCTAGAAAAGATGAGGGAGCCTGTTTTGGAAATACATCTATTCATAAATATATTGTTTGATGTATTTATGAAATTGATGACATTGAAGCCTCTCAGTACTCTCAATTACCCTCATGGGTAATCTTAGGACTTATAACATTTAGGAGACACCAGCAGATGCACAACAATGGCTTTGTTTATTGTGATTTCTAAGTTGTTTATATGATTTGCAAAAGTTTAGGAAATGTGGAGTAATGCAAAAGAAATTAAGATCACAGGTATTCCTTCTGCCCATGGATAACGAACACCTCACAATGCTGTGGGCTCTTCCAGGAGGTTCTTCTGTGGCCAGCCACAGTAATGCTGTTTATTTAACATCATTATTATTATTATTTGAGATGGAGTTTCACTCGTGTTGCCCACGCTGGAGTGCAATGGCAAAATCTCGGCTCACTGCAACCTCCGCCTCCTAAGTTCAAGTGATTCTCCAGCCTCAGCTTTCTGAGTAGCTGGGACTACAGGCATGCACCACCACGCCTGGCTAACTTTTTGTATTTTTAGTAGAGACAGGGTTTCATTCTGTTGGTCAGGATGGTCTCAAACTCCTGACCTCAGGTGATCCACCCGCCTTGGCCTCCCAAAGTTCTGGGATTACAGGCGTCAGCCACCACGCCCAGCCAGTAATGCTGTGAAAGACGATATCTACAATGGGGCCATGGTGCACACCTCACAGTAGTGAACATCTTCCGTGTCAATAAGTTTTATGTATATACTCCAATAGTTCTTGAGGAATCTGTATTTTTCTGTTCCTAGAGGAATCTAGGGAGGAAGTCAGGTGGAGAGGTTAAAGTCACAGCTCTTCAATGATCTTGTAATTCACAGTATCTCTTTAAGTCTTCAAAGTGACACTGTGATGAGCATCTGTGAATGTGGTGTGTATTTGTGTTCTCCTGGTCACTTCCTCAGATGAACTTCTAGGCAGAATTGCCAGATCAAAAGGATACACATCCTGGCAGTGTTGATGTGAGATACCTAACTCTCTCTCTCTTTCTCTCTCATTTTTTTTGTTGGTTTGTTGTTTGTTTGTTTGTTTTGTTTTGTTTTGTTTGAGACAGAGTTTTGCTCTTGTTGCCCAGGCTGGAGTGCAATGGTGTGATTTCAGCTCACCGCAACCTCCACCTCCCGGGTTCAAGCGATTCTCCTGCCTCAGCCTCCCAAGCAGCTGGGATTACAGGCATGCGCCACCATGCCAGCTAATTTGGTATTTTTAGTAGAGATGGGGTTTCTCCATGTTGGTCAGGCTGGTCTCGAACTCCCAGCCTCAGGTGATCTGCCCCCCTCGGCCTCCCAAAGTGCTGGGGTTACAGGCGTGAGCCACCGGCCTGTCCCATTTTAAGACTGCACTGGTGCGGACCTGTGATAGTTTGTGCAAGACAATTGAAGTGCAGTTTATTATAATATTGCTAAAGACCAACTTGTGGAAAAGTCCACTTTGTCCTGAAAAGAACTGGCTTGCAGGAGCCAGGTGAGGTTCTTGGCAGTGCTCTGAGCCATCCTGTTCCCTTTCTGTGTGTCAGGCAGATTATGAGTCCAAAGTCTTGAATTGTTAGTTTTAAGTTCTGTTTAAACATTAGTTATTTCCGATTTTTCTGATTATTTGCATACACAATCTCTTTTTACTCTTAACAGTGAGACCCTAGTAAGTGGTCTCTTGATTCTTACTGTCACTTTGGGAATGTTTGAAAGTGGTGACTGAGTCCCACACGTGGTCTTCTGCCATGCCACTTTCCCTGCTGGTCCATTTGCTTTTGGCAGTGCCAGTTTGGGAGCCAAACCTTGTTACCTACCTCCAGCCCACCTTGCCCTTGCAGAGTCAGGTGTAGATGCTTCTCTGGGTCCTTCCCTGTGTCCTGTTCTGGTCTTTTACCTAGTGCAGGGCAGAGGGCCTTAGAGGACTCGACCTCATGATCTGAGCAAACCCGTGTTCTGCTTGTCGCCTCCTGGTGCTTTGCAGGGGCAGGTGCTGCACTGTGGAGGGCAGCGCACTGCACGCACAGCTCTCCGTGGCCACTGTGTCTGTGCATTTCACCTCCCGGGCCCTGGGCAGCCCTCCCTGAGTGCTCCCTGAAGTGGGGAGGTGGGATTGTCTGGGTCCTACTTTTCTACTGAGGCTGATCCTTCACTGCTTGTTTTCCAAGGACAGAGATTACATTTAAAGAGCCCTCTTGGGATTAAGTATAGTATTTCTTTTCTTTCTTTTATTTTTTTGAGATAGAGTTTTGATCCTGCTGCCCAGGCTGGAGTGCAATGGTGTGATTTGGCTCACTGCAACCTCTGCCTTCCGGGTTCAAACAATTCTCCTGCCTAAGCCTCCTGAGTAGCTGGAATTACAGGTGCATGCCACCACACCCAGTTAATTTTTGCATTTTTAGTAGAGACGAGATTTCACCATTTTGGCCAGGGTGGTCTCAAACTCCTGACCTCAGGTGATCCATCCACCTCAGCCTCCCAAAGTGTTGGGATTACACGTGTGACCCACCATGGCCGGCCAAGTACAGTATTTTCCAGCTTTTTTTTTTTTTTTGAGATAGTCTCATTCTGTTGCCCAGGTGGGAGTGCAGTGGCTGAATCTCAGGTGTCCAACCGATTCTCATGCCTCAGCCTCTTGAGTAGCTAGGACTACAGTTATTCACCACTATGCCCGGCTAATTTTTTTATTTTTAATAGAGACAGGGTTTCACCATGTTGGCCAGGCCGGTCTCAAACTCCTGACCTTAGGTGATCCGCTGTCCTTGGCCTCCCAAAATGCTGGAATTACAGGCATGAGACACTGCACCTGGCCTTGAGCCTTTCATCTTGATTTGTAGCGTTCACAGATTGCTTGAGAGAAATACTGTTTCAGTGTAACTAATTGAACATTTAACAATTTCAGAAATTACAAACATTTTCTATTCAAGTCATGAAGGTGAAATAATGATGAAAAAGATCACCACTGTGTTTCCTTGGAAATGACAGTCTCATTTCTGGTGTTGATTTTGAATTCCTCCATTACCTAGATCTACCCAAGTGAGCTTTCTTCTGATCAAATACTGGTTATCTCCTTTGAAATTCTAATAACAAATCTGTGCTTAACCCTATAGTGAATTCAACTGTGAACCAAAGTTGAAATGGAGGAATTAGGAAATAAAATTCTCTGGCGTGAATTTGCATCGTGGAAAACCTTCTGTTCCCCACATCTCGTCTCCCTTTCTGCTCATCCAGAGTGTTTCTGCAGCCTCCGCTGTGGGTCGTGGTTGTTCTGCTTCTGCGTGTGCTTTGGGACAGGTCGGTGGGCAGCGGCCGCCTCAGCCCCTGTGGCTCACCTCGCAGGGCCTTCTTGCTTCCTTCCAGGCACCAGCACCCCTGCCCGAGCACGGCATCTCATCTGACTACCAGCTCAGAAGCTGCTATGTCAAACTTACTTTAAAACAGTAAGTGACACGCTCATGTTGCTTGAACATTTTGAAGTGTGAAAAGGTGCAGTGACATCCCCCCTCTGCTCCATTCCCCATTCTCTCCTACCCGAGCCGGTGGGCACTATTATTACTTTGGTATGTTCATTCCAGAGGATTTTTAAAAAAAAATTTTTTTAAGAGATGGGGTTTCACTTTGTTAGCCAGGGTGGTCTCGATCTCCTGACCTCGTGATTCCACCTGCCTCAGCCTTCCAAAGTGCTGAGATTATAGGCATGAGCCCAGCCTAGTTTTTATTTTTGTAGAGATATGGAGGTCTTGTTGTGTCGCCCATGCCGATTTCAAACTCCTGGCCTCAAGGGATTCTCCCACCTCAGCCTCCCAAATTGAGTCAGATCTTGAAGGATGAACAGGAGCAGTTCCGGTGGGAGGGGTCAGGGGAGGACAGGGTAGAGTAAAACGAGCCCAGGGACAAGTTTGGCCTGACACAGGGAGTCACCTTCTATTTCCTTCTCCTTCATCTCTTTCATCTGTACCTGTAGCCAATTCACCGTTGCTGTCAGGCCCTTGATTCCATACTCCTCTGGGGGAGTCCCAGACAGAGTTCAGTGTCTGAGCAACAAGCATGACATCGGGTCGCCACCTCCAGCTCAGAGCTGGCGCTCTGTGCTCCTCCTAAGAGAATGCCGGACCCAGGACTGGGTTTCTTCCTTGTCCTCCCTCTAGCATTCCTGTGAAACTGGGTCCCCCTGTGCTCTTGCCACAAGCCTCAGCTGGTCGTCCTGGCTGTTCCGGAACCGGTCCCTCAACTGCTTCCCACATCACAGCCTCCCAGCACTGCAGTAGGCTCAGGATCTCCACAGGGAGAGGATCAATAGTGTATTTTATGTATATTTAGATAGCTAGCTAGCTAGATACATACATACATGCACACTATTATATATAATATATATAGTTTTGCATATATATGCTATATAATATGTATTATACTATGGATAATATATAAATACATAAGTATTATATATAGTATCTAGGGAGAGAGAATACCAGGAAAAATCCACCCCACAATTCAATTACCTCCTACTGGGGCCCTCCCACAACACATGGAGATTATGGGAGCTACAATCCAAGATGAGATTTGGGTGGGGACACAGCCAAGCCATATCACACCCCAAAATATGCAACTGACTCAGGAAAAAAAACCAGCCACTGTTAACAGCACCTCCTCAGGGACACAGGGTGGCTATTGAGGGTGGTGTCACAGGCACATTTGCAGATAAATCCTCAGTGATTGTACAAATTCTGCTTGTTGTGTTTTGATAGAAATAACTTTAAAATATACATACTGCTCTGCTTTGGGGATGAAAGTTCTCCTGTAAATTAGACCTAATCTACCTTAGTTAATGATTAGAGCATGCTTGCAAACACTGGGGGCTTGACTGAGTTAAAGGAAAGAGAAATTAAAGGTCAAATCTATAATTCTTTTTAAAAAATTGGAAAATTAAACTTAACAAGGTAACACAATATAAAACAATATTAAATGATATATCATGATCAAATGGATTTATTCTGGAAAAGCAAGATTGGTTTAATATTTTTTAAATTACCTTATATAATTCAGCATATTAACAGAACAAATGAAATCATACGGTTATCTCAATGGATGTAGAAAGATCATTGTAAAAAATTAAACACCCATTCATAAGAAAAAGAAAAAAAACTGGTAAACTGTGACTAGAAGACAGTTCCTTTTTTTTATTTTTTTTATTTATTTTTTTTTTAAAACTCAACAATTTATTTTTTAATTTAAAAAAAATAAAATTAATTTTTTTTTTTTTTTTTTTTTATAACCTAGAGCTTGGGCCATGATAGACAAGTGTCTTTGTTATTTCCCTTTGCAGACAGCTGAATTTTTTTCTACTCCATACTTTCATTTAAGATGTAT
>CAUYQU010055778.1:0-35121 GCA_963574635.1 Cheracebus regulus
AGTTTTCCTTTGGCGGACGCCCCTTCCCCACAGAGCCGGACCTTCCTGGGTTCGCTGTGCTTGCTGTGAAACTCTCAGTCCTCAGCGCTTCCAATTGCTGTTTTCCTTGTGGGGGTGGGACCAGCCGAGCCCGTCCGTCCCATATACTCCGCACCGGGAAGCGCTGCGCTGGGGCACCGGCAAAACAGCCGCGCCGGCCAAAAGAGTCGCGCTAGCGACCCGTGTGGCTCCTCTGCCGGGGATCTCCCGGTCTGTGGGCTACAAAAATTCGTCAGAAAGTGCGGCGTCCACTCATTCTCTGCGCTTTCACTGGGAGCTACATTCCTGAGCTGTTGCTAATCAGCCATCTTGGATCTCTCTCCAGCATTTTTATAAATATATAATATATAAAACAAAAATCTGATAATGTTTTTATATATAAATACATATATATATCTTTAGATTTAGGATTAGATTGATTAAAACTCTAGCTCTTGTCTTTACTTTCTGATTTAGGCAAATTACTGAATGTTTTAAGCTTCAGTCTACTGAATTTAAAATAAGAGTAGTAACAACTATTATAGTTCTCCTGATTGTTATGGGATGAAAAGAGGTGACAAAAAGAGACAATGAAAAAGGTATTGTCTTCCACAGTACAGAGCAAAAGCTGAAGTCATATAAAAGATCAACAGCATAGAGGGTTTAAGAATTTGTGTTGCATAGTCAGTTTGTGAGAACTTGAATCTTGGCTCACTGGTTTATTTGCTCTGTGACCTTTGGCCAGTGACTTAACCTTCTGAGTACCCATTTACTCTTCTAAGAAGGCATGAAAATAATACCCACCTTCCTGTATTGTGCAGATCTTAAATGAGACAGTGTATGTATTTAGAACCTGATTGGACTGCTTAGCCTGATAGCATTTTGCAGTTGCATAAGACAACGCCCCATGTTCCGTTTCAAACCTGTATCATTGCTCTTTGTATTACTTCTCATTAGAACAATGAACGGGTTATGGTATCATTATTTATACCACTTTGTTTTTAGAACTAGAACCTCCAGGGCAAAGCCCTCTGATGGATGTTTGTTGGATTGAATTGAACTCAAACTTGCTGACAGATGTAGGATTTGTGAGGTGCAGATGATGGGGGTCTTCTCTGCGATGCTGCTTGGCTGCAACAATGTCTTCACGACCTCATGTGTCTGCAGGTATACATTTAAGTGAAGAGAGGATACCTTTTAGGTTAAAGTAAGGGAGATTGATTTACTCTGATAATGTTAGCTTTGGTATCATCCTAGATCACATCAGCAACAAATATTGTGGACACCACCACATGCTAGGAAATATGCAACAGGCCTTCCCAGCCCCCTGTTAAGTTCTTCTCTAACACTGCACACAAAGCACATTAGCAGGACGAGATATTTATACCCTAAGTTAGATGTCTGTGCCATAAAAGTGATGTATGTAAGATCAATGCAACTGTAGTTTAGCAATATAGGATGGGTTGAAAAACTTTCCATGAATGTCAGTGTGTAGTAGGCCAAGATGGTTACCTCAGGAAGGGACACATAAATTTTTTTGGAAGGTCCTGCAACACTTGTGGAAAACAAGCTAATTGACTAGCTGAAGTCATAGACTCATGACTAAACAGTTATTTAAAAGTGATACTTCTCTCCCCTGGCCTACACTGAATATCGTAACTAAAACATCCCACATATACTGAGAATAATGAGTCTACCTGGAAGAATATTCTAGAAAGCCCTTTAGCAACATGTTCTCATATCTTAAGAGCTACATACAGGCATTGCTTGGTAGACAGTTTTATATGTGATATAGTTTTAGAGATCCAACAATGCCCAGTCACTAAGTGCTTATTGCCCAGAGTAATAATTAGCACACTGATGATCATTTACTAGGTGCCAGATACTAGTCTAATCCCTTTACAGACAACGCCTTATTAGATCCTCACATAATTATCCTATGGGCTAGGAATGATTATTATCTTCATTTTACATTTGAGGAAAACAGGACACAAAGATATTAAATAACTTGTCCCAGGCCACACAGTTAATTAGCAGCAAAGCCAGTATCAAAACTAGGTTGACAGCTTCAGATTTCTCTCTTAACCATTAGACCATACTTCATCTTCAACACAGAAATATCACCGGACTGGGAGTTGAAACTACTTAGCTATATGGAAGCTCTATAACTTCACTACTTCTTCATTTGTACTTGAGTGATAATAATACCCATGTCATTTGGTTGAAAAGATTACATAGACATATACAAAGCCTCCTTGCACATAATAATATCCAAGCATTATAAGAGGTGCTAGGTCATAATAGGTATTCAATAAATGTTTTTTGTATCCAATCTGATTCCTTCAGACTTTTTATGGGAGTTCTTATTAACTCACAAATAAATTATTTGACTCTGCAATGCTTTTTGCTATAATCTCACCAGTACCTGAGCACGATTTTGTTTAACAGATTAACTCCAGCCAAGGATAAAGTCTTGAGAGGAACCGAAGCCCTGTTTGGGTGAACCTTGTGAACAAAGTCAATTTGAGGGCACTGGGCATAGCTGAACAGGACAGGCCTAGGCTGGTGACAGTGGGGATATTTGGACAGCCAGAAGTCACTGTGAGCTAACAGGTGGAAGACAGGAAATAAGAGGCACTAGAAAGGGCATGCAAAGGCCTGAAACCATTTTGCCTAGGGCAGGAGCTTCTTTAATTTCTGCAGTTTATACCATGGCCCAATGCCACATTTGAGTTGAAAGTACACAGCTAAGATCATGCCAACAGTGGGAATGCCACAAAATATTTCTCTTGCATCCTCCTGAAGATGTTAGTGATTATTGTATATTTAAACTATGTTAGTGTTTTTTCCAATTTTCTGTATGGGCTTATCTAGAAAATGTCAGAGAGCGGATGCTCAAGCATTAGCACTTCCATCTGAGCTCTGTGTGGGCTCATGGGCTCAGCAGCTCAGCCTGAGGATAAAGTGCTGCCTCACTTCTTGGCACAGTGCATGCAGGGAGGCACTGACGGGGAGGCAGCAGAGAGAACTCTGTAGGCACACAGAGCTCAGATTCAGCTCACTGTCTCTCATGGTTAGGCATTTCCACACTGTGGTAATAAAAAGTGTACTTAAGGGACCTCAGGTCATGGAGTTTTCCTGTAAGACTCCACTGGAGAGTCACAAGCCACAGGGCATGATCTTAGCCATCGCACACTTATCTTCATAGAAAACCAGTACATCTTTATCACTATTTCACATCAGGAAAGCAAAGGCTTTCTTAGACATCCCTGGTATTTTCATCCAGGACCAGACTGTGTTACATGACCTCAATGCCCCAGCTGCAAGGAAGGCTTGAGATTGAGTATTGTGCTTTAGTCCTAGCCATGGTGAAAACAAGTAAGAGAGATGGAGTTGGAAATAAATGGACTTCGTGCAAGCTAACCCACACAGTTTGCATAGGTGGGTACAGTTATCACTCCCATGATGTACCTAAGGAAACTGCCACCTGAAAAGGTTAAAGAACTTACTCAGGATCTCACAACTAACCAGTGGTGAGGCTACAATTTGAACTCACGTACTTTCTGTCAGGGTCTTTGCACCTAGCACAAAATGCTCCTGCTTCTCCAAATTAGTTCTTCCAGTTATTCTCTCTGAGAGTACCCAGCAACTTTCCTTGATGCCCATAATCATCATTTGCAATTATAGATTTATGTTGTTATGATCATTGCTTTAATGCCTGCCTGCCCAATTACATAATAATCTCTGTGAGAGCTGAAACATCTTTGTTTCATTAACTACTACATATACATCAGTGTACATGTTTTCTCACACAGTCAGTCAATTAATACCAAATGAAGGAATGAATGATTTCAAAATAACAGGTGATTTGATGCTAACCTTGTGCTAAACTAGGACTTGAGTAGCTGACAGTAGAAAAGCATCCCTGAACTGAAGAGCAGGCAGGGAAGACTCTAAGAGAAGATATACTTAGGCTAGGCCTAAAGGGATGGCTTTGGCTTTGAGCAGCTGGAATTGAGATGAGGAAGTCCAAAGTAAGAAGAGACAAGTATCTTTGTAAAATAGAAAACTGACCGCCCTGATGAAAATAAAGGATATATGTTCAGAAATAGGTCCCAATTAGGGTATTAAAGAATTTAGGAAAAGCCATGGAAGAAGGGCAGAGAAAATTAGATTTCAATATCAATAAAGAGATGGAGAGTTTTGTGAATGTAAGCAAAATGCTAAAAGGGATTACTCTGGTAGTTATACAAAGATTTCATTGGCTGCCTTAAGAAGGCTATTTCAGTAGCTTAAGCATCAGGAAACAATGAAGAAGACCAGACCAGACCACAGCAATGGGAATGGAGAGTGAAGACAGAAAAGAGATCATGCCAAGGCAGCCATCACTAGAACTTAAGGCTGTGAGGAATGGCAAAAAGAGAGAGAGAGAGAGAGAGAGAGAGAGAGAGAGATGGATTTAAAGCAACTCTAAGTTTTTGAGTTGGTTGACCAGGAGCATTGCCTAACAAATTAGAAATTCAGGAAAAAAAGATGCTTGAGAAGGAAAGATTGTGAAGCCAAATATGGAGTTCAAGGAAACCAAAGGATACACAAGTAAAAATATTGATGGATGACTACAGATCATGAAAAGACAAAAGCTGGATATATACACTAGGAAGTGAGCATATAAAATGTATCAAGAAAGAAATAGACTCATAGTGTTGGGACATGTGATGATTTCTGAGTTGGGGCAGTAAAATGATTATGTGATTCTCCAATTTCTCTTCCCCTGACTCAGTGGCAGCAATGTTAGTCTGGGTCTTTGATGACTGTGAAACAGAGTTTCTCTTCGTACTTCAAGTTGACTCATATGGGACATGTGGTATGAGCAAGAATAAAACCTTGTTGTGTTAAGCCACTGAGGTATCAGATTTAATTTTTAACTGAAGCACATCCTAGCCTATCTTAACATAAGCAGAAATCTAGTGCCTGGAGTAAGGCATTCAATCTCAAGAAAAAGTCGAAATTTGAGGTATGAAGAACATAAGAGAGTGAAAAGCAATGTACAAATTTTGTGAATGGGGAAAATTGAGTTGCTGTTATGTTGAAGTTAGAATAATATTCCTCTTAAAGGATAAAAATGAGCTCAAAACTTCCATTCACATTTGGCACATCAGCAAACTTGATAAGGCACCTTTTAAAGGAAGTAATAACAAAGAAAACTCAGTTATTGATTACTCATGTTAATATTTGTAAAAATAAAAATAGTGTCAGGTAATCCCATGTAAGTAAAACAAACAAAGGCAGGGTGAGGTGGCTCATGCCTATAATCCCAGCACTTTGGGAGGCCCAGGTGGGTGGATCACCTGAGGTTGGGAGTTCGAGACCAGCCTGATCAACATGGAGAAACCCCGCCTCTACCAAAAATTACACAATTAGCAAGGCATGGTGGCGGGCGCCTGTACTTTCAGCTACTCGGGAGACTCAGGCAGGAGGATCACTTAAACCTGGGAGGTGGAGGTTGTGGTGAGCTGAGATTATGCCATTGCACTCCAGCCTGGGCAATAAAAGTGAAACGCCATCTCAAAACAACAACAACAACAAAAATGCACAAATTGTTTAAAAAGTAATTAAACATTGATAAGTGAAATGAATGCTTCCTTTGATAGCTGCATCTTCATGAGTTTTTCCCCTGCAATTAGTCTCTGTTCTGTTCTCAGCACATCCTGTTTGCTTCATGTCTTATCAGTGATCAGTAAATATTTGTTGAGTGAACGAAAAAGTAAATGCATATATAAAAGAATGAAGAACAGATGAAAATAACTGAAGTAATCAAATCAGTTAAAATCAATTCAAAGGATTATATATTTCATTTATCCAGAGAGCAAAAATCTAGAATATCTGTTTTCTGGTTTAAATTTAGCATGAAAAGTATGTAACAGACAAAGAAAATAACTAAGATTATTTTCTTGAGTTAGGATATTAAGGTGATTTTTGCTATTTATGCCAATCCCCTAACAGCTTAAATGACCCATCTAATTGTGATGTTAAGAAAAAATTCTGTTTAACTTGCATCAAAACTACAAGGTAAAAGAGAGAAAGGAAGCTTAATGAGTATATGGATATTTAATTTATATTCTCAATATATCAAATTATTTTTAATATTTAGGACATATTTTTATAAGAGCAAAATAAAAATATTTTAGAAGAATTATGTATATTGTCACAAAGAGTCAAAATAAAGTAGGAGGAGAAAAATCAGTCATTTAAATATCAGGAGGAATTTGCTGACAATGGGAGATGTCAGATTGCAAAAGGGCGTAATCTGCTGAGTTGTAATATTAGACTGGACAGAGTATTAAAACATCCATCACTGAAAAGCATCCTTCACCTGCAGAGATGTAGGCTAGACAACAAAATGGATAACAGTGATATGAATGACCTGGGTACTAGCTGAAATCAGTAACGGCAAGGACAAATACTTCCAATAACATCACCTGTGTGATACTATGAACTAGGATTGACATAAGTAGCAAAATTACCATAAACCTGAAAAACAAAACACGTATTCTTGACCTTGGGTCTACTCTGTTTCTTACCCTCATCTCTTGCTAACATATAAAAATAATATTTCCAATGAGGAAGCAAAGCACTAAATATTTTTACCTATTAGGATGAAACGTGTTCTGAGAATTATAGAATACAGCATGCAGTGAGATCTTCTGGTAAATTTTGTGGAAGTTGGCATTACAAAATTAGCCATCCATTCTGATGTGCTGTCCCTCCTCTTGTTTATCTACTTCATCAATTCTACACATATTTATTAAGTATTTATTGTTTGCCAGGCACTGAGCTAGAAACCAGATGGTCTCTGCTCTCTTGGAGCTTGTAGATGATTATAATTTAGTAGTTAATGGGGTGAGCATAAAATAATTGATTGTTAAATTATAATCATCTATTCGCTTGTCCATCCTCTGCATTGAACTGAGACATTTTTAGGTGATAAGGATGCCTTCCTTACCTTGAAATTCCCAGATGATAACAGAGTGCATGACACATAGTAGACATATAGACATACAAAAACTGTGGGACAAGTAAGTGAATAAAGATAAGAAGGAAGGAAGAAAGCCTGGTGGAAAGGGAAGAATACGGATGATGAAAGTAAGTGGTTTGGTTAAAAGACCTTGTTTTCAAGTTAAAAGAATGATACCATTCCATCCGTTAAAATTGGCCCTTCAGAAATCAAAGTTTTAAAAAATGATCTGTTTCCATCAAAAGTTAAACAGGTCCAGGCGTGGTTGCTCACGCCTGTAATCGCAGCACTTTGGGAGGCCAAGGCGGGTGGATCATGAGACCATCCTGGCCAACATGGTGAAACCTTGTCCTACTAAAAATACAAAAAAATTACCTGGGCATGGTGGCACACACCCGTAGTCCCAGCTACTCTCGGGAGGCTGAGGCAGGAGAATTGCTTGAACCCAGGAGGTGGAGATTGCAGGGAGCTGAGATCCTGCCACTGCGCTACAGCCTGGGCGACAGTGCAAGACTCCATCTCAAAACAAAAAAAAAAAGTTAAACAGAAAAGTAACCACTTTTCACCAAAGAACAAGTATATACTCACACTTTAAGCTTGGTAGCAGGAAACCAGTATTTCATTCCCAGCTTTACTTTAAAATTATCTCACGTGGAGAAGTCACTTAACATTTGTATGCCTCATTTCTTCCACTTAGAAACAGTAATAATCCTTCCTAGTAGTCATGAATATACAGAGTTAATTGAAACATGCAAAGTAGGTGAAAAATACTAATTTCTGTGTAAGACCAGTTGGTATGTTCATCTTTTACTAAGTGCTTGATGCAGATATTATTAATAATGTTGAGTGAACTCAGGAAAGAGTTCAACAGTGACTCCTGTAAAGAAACAATCTAGCTTTTTTTCCAACAATGTGGGAATATTGGTCTTCTGTGAACCTGTGGCTCCATGACTTCAGGAAAACAGAGAGAGTCTTCAGTCATTTCCCAGACTCAGTCTCCTACCTCAGAAAAAGTGAGACCTTGGCCAAGCCACCCAAACCAGCCACAAAGAGATTGTTTGTTTCAAATCCACTGAAATATAATTATAAACTCAACCATAAAATTTCCTCAACTTTGCCCTAGAATGTTGATTGGCTATTTCTAAAATTACTCTGTGATCTGTATTTACGACATTTGTAATGACATCTTATTATGTATTGAAAGTGTAGTGCTAATTTGAGAACCACATCCTCATCCTGTACAGGAATTCAAATCTATTGCTGCCACAGAGAAATAGCCTTTTACACAATCAATGAAGGAAGCCACAAAGGGTCATTTGGTCTCATCCAGTGACCTCAGCAGGAATCTAATTGATATCAACTATATGTATTGATAAAAATGATAATGGCGAACATTCCTTATATACCTACTATGAACCAAGGTCCATACTAAGCCCTTTTTCCATTATCTCATTTAATCCCCAAAACAATCATATAAAATAGGTACAATTCTTATTCTTCATTTTATAGATGAAGAAAACGTAGTACTGAGATGTCAACTGCGACTGTGAGTCATTCAGTCAGAAATTGTGGTTAAGAATTTTTGGCAAGGGTTAAAAAATCAGGATTGAAAAAGAACAGGGGAGAGTCAAAGCCAGCCCAGAAGCTGCTGCAAAAAAGAGGCTGAGTCTAGCTTCTGAAGGCTGTACCACCTGATTTCCACCTTCAACACAGCACCAGAAAACTGTCTAACACTGCACCTTGTATCATTTCTTCTAACTTCTAACTGGGCAGGAGCTGTATTTATGTCAAAATATCTCCGTATTAGTTGGAAAGAACCAAGAAAAGGATGTATCTATTCCACCCACTTGCACACGTTTGGCTTCTTTGTAGTGGGAAATATGGTCTTCCCTCCTAGAAATAACGTTTATAGTTCCTCAAAAATAGAAAGTCAATTTTGGGCAGCTTATGCTATTCCCAAAAGTTTACAGGAAGAATTATCATTGCACTGTGATTTGGGGGATTAAAAACACATTCCCACCTACTACTTGTACTGTAGATTTCTATTATACTAATTTTAATCTACACAGCAATATGTCACCCCAAAAGACTCTGGAAGTGTGGCTAATGACAGAAATGAAGCTTCAGCCTGCAAAGAAAACATGTGTTTGTAATCTACATATTTCTTTCAAATAAATTAGTTGAGATTAATAACTTTTCTATCATTCTCTCTGGATTGTTCCTACTCCTCAGCCAAATGGTAATTTCTCAAGAATGAATTACAATATTGCTTCTACCTGCTCATTTCCATATTGGTGAATCACTTCTAACCTTAATGAATGATCCTCTAGCAAATCAATAATTCATTTTTTAAATATTTTATGTTCCCCATGCTATAGACTTATTATTAACTGTTGGAACTTATAAATGTTAACATGGGATGATACCATCATCCAGCTTCATCAATAATGAATTATTTTATTTTTTAATGATTTTTTTGTGCTATTGATTGTAAATGGGTTTGACCCAAAGGGCCTTAAGCTATTTCCATTAAAAATGAAAGTAAGCAAAAGCTCAATGTGGAATAACACTTTTAAAATATATTCATGCTTGAGTGAACCCTGATGATCTTAATAAAATGAGGTTGACGTTACCAGCCTCGTATATAGTAGAAAATGGTCCAAAGGATGAATCTGGAGATAGTGTATGAAAAATCCTTTCAAATAATTTGTAGTCAGTAATTAGCAATAATGATGGAGTATGAAAAATACCAAGTCCTACCATCATCTTTATCACTAATACACAATGTGACTGCTAAAATAAATCCACATTGCAAGTCAGGTCTAAAAATGAAACAGTATCATATAATAAGAAAAAGGCCAGGAAACCACACAATAAGTCATTCTACATTTAATGCTTTGAAATAAATAATCATAAAAGTAAAACGTTTTGACCACAGGAAAGAATAAAATGTTTCATAGCTATGAATAGAAAAATCAGTCTCACTTATTATTAGATATATTACTATGGCAAAAGCCAATTTCAATCAGCCAGAGAAGCTAGTTATTCACATACAATGTAGGTCTTTGCTCTGTTTTACCTTTATTACAATACATCTTTTTTAAAGGGAAGAGCAAGCAGTAAGTTAAAATTTAGCAAGTAGAAGTCCCTTTCATTTAGCCATTAAGGCAGTAGATACTTACTGAGCAAACATCTATGTGAAAGCACTGGGCTAAACCAGAAGGGAGGTGTCAATGTGATCATCTCTGCTTTGAGATTTCTGATAGTTAAGAAAATATAATGCATAAAAAATAAGTCCTGGGGAGAGATCCAAGATGGCTGATTAGCAACAGCTCAGGAATATAGCTCCCAGTGAAAGTGCAGAGAACGAGTGGATGCTGCACTCTCAGACAAATTTTTTTGCCCACAGACCGGGAGATTCCCGGCAGAGGAGCCCCACGGGTCGCCAGCGACACTCTTTTGGCTGGCGCGGCTGTTTGCCGGCACCCCGGTGCAGCGCTTCTCGGTGCAGAGTATATGGGACTGGGTGCCCTTTTAGTCGGGCTCTGCTGGTCCCATCCCCACAAGGAGAACAGCAATAAGAAGTGCCGAGAACTGAGAGTTTCACAGCAAGCACAGCCGAACTCGGGAAGGTCCAGCTCTGTGGGGAACGGGCGTCCTCCAAAGGAAAACTAAGAAACATAAAAAAGTTCATCACTGGGCAGAGAGAGATCCAAGATGGCCGCTTAGCAGCAGCTCAGGATGGTAGCTCCCAGTGAAAGCGCAGAGAGCGAGTGGACGCCGTAATTTCAGACGAATTTGTGTTGCTCACAAACTGGGAGATTCCCGGCGAAGGAGCCACACGGGTCGCCAGCCTGACTCTCTTGGTCGGCGCGGCTGTTTTGCCGGTGCCCCGGCGCGGCGCCTCTCAGTGCAGAGTATAGGGGACTGGGTGCCCTTTTAGTCGAGCTCTGCTGGTCCCATCCCTACAAGGAGAACATCAACTGGAAGCACTGAGGACTGAGAGTTTCACAGCAAGCACAGCTGAACCCGGGAAGGCCCAGCTCTGTGGGGAAGGGGCGTCCGCCAAAGGAAAACTAAGAAACAGAAAAAACTTCATCCCCAACAAGCCGGACGTCCACTCAGAGACCCAATCTGAAAGTCGGCAATTACAAAGGCGAGAGGTGGATAAATCCACAAAAATGGGAAGAAACCAGTGCAAAAAGGCTGAGAACACTCGAAATCAGAATGCCTCTCCTCCTACCGGGGATCACAGCTCCTCATTACCAAGGGAAAAAGGCCTGACCGAGAATGAGTGTGATGATCTGTCAGAATCAGGCTTCAGAAGGTGGATAATAGTAAACTTCTGTGAGCTACCCATATATACTATATACTGCATACTTTTTGCTTTATGGATAATAAGGAACTTCCGTGAGCTACCCGTATATACTGTATACTGCATACTTTTTGCTTTATACAGAATTTGAGTATTTATTACAAAGTGATTTTAGATGATAAGAAAATAGGAAAAGTTCTATTCTGAAGCAGAAATAGTGGTAGTTGCAGGATGTAAAAATTAATAGCAGGGAACGATTCAGGGAAAATTAAAGTCAAAAGTGAGATGCAAGGACTTTAATACAGTCATATTTGAGCAAGTAGTTTAGGGTCAAAAAGATCTTTAAATCATAGTAGTTAATCCCTCCATTCGATCGTCAGTCTATTACAGCCTGAATTCAGTGATGAATACTCAAAATGATCACCTTAAGTCACCATGAAAATACTAGATTACTTTTGATGCACTCTTTCAGAAAGTAGGAAATTCTGCAGTACAATTTAAAAGCTTTCTCTTCACATACATCAAACTTCAAAGTGCATTGGCTCTTAAATATGCTTCAGTTGCTAGAAAATCAGTTTATCTGGTGCACTTAGTCCCCCAGTGATGCTAGATAATAGAGCACCATTGAACTTTAGAAGTGGATAAATTCACAAATAGCAATGTAAGATATTCAAAGATGAGACTCCAATTGTGCACCAACCCTATTGTGGAAGGCTTTCCTTATAGAACAATAAACAACTAAAAGTATAGTTAAAATAGTTCAATAAGAGCAACACACTAGGAGTTTACTCCCCAAGTTAGACCTGAAGTAACGGCTTTGTTATAGAGATTCAAATGGACAGGACTTTTTTTTTTTAATGTTTTAATTTAGGAAACAGTTACATGGTGCTTACTGTGTACCTAACACTTCTAAGCCTTTTGCATAAATTAACTGATAATGAAACAACTCTGTGAGTAAAGTACTATCAGTGTTCCCATTTTACAGATGGCAGAACTGAGGGACAGATAAGTAACCAGCTCAAGTGCATCCAACTGCTAAGTCTGGATTCAAGTCCAGGGAGTCCATACCCTTAGCTGTGCTCATTGCTAGCCTCACTGGATCTTTTCAGCTTATACTCTTGAATTTGCTCTCCTATACACGTCTGCCCCTTTTAAATGTAGTTTATGCATGTTAGAGGGATTCCTCTTGAACACTTTTTGTCCTAAATCAAGTCCTTTTCTTTTGCCTGGTCTGGGCCTGCTATTTATTCTGTCCCAACTGTTTCTGATCTCTAACTCAACATATCTAGGACTGCCTCACCAGATGTCATTTTTCTTGTTTAAAAATATGCAATGTTTTCCCATTTCCTACAGAATAGAGGCCATACTCCTTAGCATGATATTTTTGGTTGTGAGCAAAAGAAGTCTTCTCTGGTCACTTTGTGCAGGAAAGGAAGGCCATGGATGATACCTGGGTGATGGACAAGAACAAGGGAGCACTGGGCATGGGCAGTGGGAACAAACTAGGCAGATTGCTCCTGCGGCCCCGGCATAGCCTCCTTGGATGGCTCTGCTGACACTCTTGGTTGCAGCCGCTGCCCACAGGTGTGCTGTCTCTCATCTAGTCTCACCATTATCATAGTTTCAGGTCATGTGCTTCAGATTCAAAGACCCCAGTGAGAGCATCCATTTAGCCAACACTGGCCGCCTTTGCCGGGGGGAAGAAAGGGTGAGGAGCTCCCTTGTTTTGCTACTTTAATGGAGTGTAGATTTCCTCCCTCTGCCAAGACTGACCACACAGAATTACCCAAAAGTAGGAAGTTGGTTTGGTTCCTGCCAGCCAAAACCAATGACAAATAACCCTACAATGTGGCTCTAACATTTCTGTCTGCAACTCAGAAAGGATATATGGGCATGTACATGTATGTGTGCACACATATATGCACACACACACAGGCAGCATTCAACTGAAAAAGATATTGGAAAACAATTCTCATCCATGAAAATGTAATAAACTAATAGAGTATATATATTCTCATTTTTTAAAAAATACTGGCCATGACTCATTAAATTGATTTGAATTTGAAAATCTTGCCCTACAGCATTCTTTATATAGTATTGTGTTTTCAAAATACTCCCAATGAGTAGCTGTATTCATGAAATGCTTATTTATATAATAGACAAACATTTTTACAATTCCAGTCTTTAAATGAACATTTATAACCTAGATCCCTGAAGTATGGGACTTATTACCTTGAGAACAAAACAGGCAAAAATGAGAAGGAAATATGGATCTTGCATGTAATGAAAAGCAACACTTTGTAGTTTCCAAACAGACTACCTGCATCATCAGAAGTTACCCACTATAGTATTTCAGCATGTTAGTTTAGCTTGGCAGAAAAATTTAAATCAATAATAGTTTGCTAGAATGTGATGGGTTTTAATTTCTCATGCCTACTAAACAAACATGTTCTTTCAGCAAATACAAACTGAGAACCTGCCCTGGGCAAGGCCCTTTGCTGGATGTGTATGAAGGTACACTGGGCTGGGATCCTGGTCTCAAGGAGCTGGAAGCCTAGTACAGAAGAAAAGACAAGCCTGCAGAAATAGTTGTACAAGGTAGAAAGTGATCAGGGTCATGGGAAGAGAATAAATAAAATGCACAAGAATTCAGAGGAGTGCAGGTGTGCAGTTCTTGATGAGCAGGTTCTGTAGAGCAAAGGAGGACTTTGGAGCTGCTCTCTAGAGGGACTTCCCCACCACGTCGTGCCTGCCATGGTGCAGCCAATGAGACCATGGGGATCAGCATGGGCTCACAGACCCCTTTCTACAGTAGAATTCTTGTGTTAGCATGCCTTTGTTCCTACCACGCCAGACACCTCTGCCACGAAGTCAATGCTTAATGTGTATAGAGTGAGTGAATGGACCTAGTTTTGGCAGCAGAGCTACCATGGACAGTGATGAGTGCTCGGCCACCAGCATTATGGCCAAGGGCCCCATGCAGGCCTCTGTGGGCCAGAGAGGAGCTTGGCCCAGCAGCTGGAAAGGGGCAAGGACTCACAGACAGGGCTTTGATCACAGTGCTTGCCCATCTCCAAATCAGAAATGATGAATTTTATCTATGAACTTGGTAAAGTTCTGTTGAGTGTCTGTTATGTGAAACATAACAGTTCTGGTGCAGAAAGGGATCTGCAGATGCTAAATGACAAGGACCCTGCCCTGTAGAGCAGCCAAGTCCTGGGAACAGAGTAGGGTGGAGGGGAGTCTGGAGGAAGTGTGTACAGAAGTAACTGTGGGCAGTAAGGATGGAAAGGAGTAAGTGCTGTAACCAAGGCATCTGCAGAGAAAATGCAGCTGTGGTCTTGGACACAAGGAAGTAGGGAACTCCATACTGACTTTAGCACATGTGAACCAGGTACGTTTTGGTCTGTTATTCTTCTCTAGTAAGGATATCAGTATCTTGCAAACCTGCTTCTTCCTAAGCAAAATTAACCTTGTATTGTTAACCTAGGACATAGTCTGTACTTCTGTGTCTTATGAGGCTCTGCTGAACACAGAATCTGCTCTCTAGGAATATGCTCCATGGATGTAATGTTGTAAAGGAATAGTATTGCCATTTGAGTTTTGAAGATGAAACTATTTCAATGTTCTGGCAGATGGCCTATTGAAACAATTCTTTTCTTATCTGATTGTAGCTAGCTCTTTTAGAGATGCAGTTCTGACTCAGGGATACTTTCCCCAGTTGCTTATTATGTAGGGACTTGGTTTCTACAACAGAGATTAAATATTTCTCTTGTATGGAGGGACTGTGCAAGTTCCTGGAGAGGAGAGTAGGGCAAAACCAGAGGGTAGATGGACGTGGGGCAGCTGCAAGCTGAAGTTGAGAGTGGGCAGGTGAAGGGTGAAGTACCAGTGGAGGATCTTCCCAGGTGCTGCAGAAGTTTAGTTGCAAGCACATTGCACTCTGCACCAGAGGCTGTTAGAAACACATAAAAGCAAACAGCAGGCCAGGTGCGGTGGCTCATGCCTGTAATCCCAGCACTTTGGGAGGCCAAGGCGGGTGGATCACCTGAGATTGGGAATTTGAGACTATCCTGACCAACATGGAAAAACCCCATCTCTACTAAAAATACAAAAATTAGCCAGGCATGGTGGTGCATGCCTGTAATCCCAGCTACTTGGGAGGCTGATGCACAAGAATTGCTGCAGTATGGGAGGCAGAGTTTGCAGTGAGCTGAGATCATGCCACTGCACTCCAGGCTGGGCAACAGAGTGAGACTCTGTCTAAAAATAAATAAATAAATAATTAAATATATATGTGTGTGTGTGTGTATATATATATATATATATAGACACACATTATACACACACACACACTTTGGACATGATACAAACTTGATAATTCATATTTTTAAACATCCTCTTTTGTCTCTTAATTTATTTAGCTCTAAGAGTTTTTAATGTATATTTTTAATGTAAAAGTCTACTCTGATGATAATTATTTTTGTTTAATATTTCCAAATAAGAGATTTCTTCTATTAATTTATACCAGTGATTGATAATGCAGCACACCCTCTCCTTTAGAAACATGTGGCACTTTGGCTGTCAGTTGTATCTACGTTGATTAGAAATAGTTTTTGGATACATGTGACAAAACCAAATTAAACCTCATATCCATGGCTTAAAGAAGATAGAAGTGTGATTTTCTCTTATATCACAAGAAGTCTAGAGGCCAGAGGTGCAGGCCAGTTCAGTGATCCAAGGATTTGGAGCCACGACCTTTGTGATTTTCTTAAATTTCCCTTCATGATTACCTATAAAATGGTGGCTGCAGCTCCAGCCAACAAACACACTCGTTTCATTTAGAAAAGAGAGAGGGAAACAGAAAAGGGTGAGATCCGCATCATGAAAACAAAACTTTCTGAGAAAACTTCAACCTCTGTGTTTTGGTCAGAACTGTGTCACATGACCACTTCTAGCAGCAAAGGAAGCTGGAAAATACCATTTACCAGTGAGGACCTTGCTACCACATCACCTCCCTGCTCCACTGAAAACAACACAAAACAAATTTCTCTTAATAAGGCAAAGAAAATGGATGTTTGATAGGTAACCAGAAGTGTTTGCCATGTCAGCTATGATTGAATGGCAAAGATTGAACCTGAGGAAGAACCAAGCTGGAACCTTAAGTCTGATGTGACTAGAAGATACCCAGACGATAGGCCTCATGTTTAGTATGGAATTGCCCTGCACTGTGTCTCATTCTCAATGCTGAGGTGCCAGGAAACCAGGTTTACAAACATTCTGTTTTCATGACTTCACCTGCCCTCCATCTCTGAAAACAAAAGACTGCAATAGAGATTGTGTTTTATAGATTGGATGTCGTCTTTAATCTTTAAATGTATTAGCCCATTTTCATGCTGCCAATGAAGACAAACCCAAGACTGGGTAATTTATAAAGGAAAAGAGGTTTAATGGACTCACAGTTCCATGTGGCTGGTGAGGCCTCACAATCGTGGCAGAAGATAAAAGGCACATCTTACATGGCGGCAGACAAGGGAGAAATGAGAGCCAAGTGAAAGGGGAAACCCCATATAAAACCATGATATCTCATGAGACTTATTCACTATCATGAGAACAGTATGGAGGAAACTGCCCCCATAATTCAATTATCTCCCACTGGGTCCCTCCCACGATACGTGGGGCTTATGGGAGCTATAAGTCAAGATGAGATTTGGGTGGGGACACAGCCAAACCATTTCACTAAACTTAAACCCAAGATGTGACAATTTCCAAGTATCTATTTACATGAAAAAAAAAACCACTTCATGCTGTATCACACCCATCTTTATGCATGCATTTATGTACAAACACATGAGAGAGGTGTATTTGCACTCTTCCATCTACATCCTCTTAGAAACGAGGGGACTTGGTAAATAAACTGGACCAAGGTAAGCAATCTGGACCCTGGCAGAAGGGAACCCATGACACTGTTTTAGTTTTTCCTGTGATTGGATTCACTAATTTAAAAAGTTATTTAAAAAAACTAATTAAAAGATGATGATGACTGAATGATTTCCCAGGACTCTAGATAGAAAGACCATTTGTGTAGACCTTCAGGAATAAACATTGTATCAGTGAGCATACCTGTGGCTGTTAGCAAAATAGAAATCTCCCAACTCAAATTGGCATGAAAGGTAAAAGGATTTATGATCTGAAATACAAAAATTCCAGGCTGGGTGTAGTGGTTCACACCTGCAATCCCAGCTTTTTGGGAGGCCAAGGCAGGTAGATCACTTGAGGTCAGGAGTTTCAGACCAATCTGAAACTGATATGGTGAAACCTTATCTCTACTAAAAATACAAAAATTAGTTGGGTGTGGTGGCGGGGTGCCTGTAATCCCAGCTACTTAGGAGGCCGAGGCAGGAGAATCACTTGAACCCAGGAGGCAGAGGTTGCAGTAAGCTGAGATTGCACCACTGCACTCCAGCTAGGGTGACAGAGTGAGACTCTGCCTCCAAAAAAAAAAAAAAAAAAAAGAATTCTGGAGGGAAGGAAGGAAGAACTTTAGGCTTGTTTAGTTCAATGTAGTTCAGTGACTCAACTATATCTTCAGAGATGAAAGTCTTTATGTCTTCCCACTCTGCCAGCAGTGTTTCAAATTTGTCCTTAAGCTAACTTCTCTCTTGGTCACAAAATGGCTGCTGGAACTCCAGGTGTCACATCCAGACCTGACAAAATTCACAGGAAGAAGAAGGACTATCTCTTTTGAAGCTTCACCTAATTAAAAGGGATATTTATTAATTACCTCTATTAATAACAATAGGGATAATTAATAGGGATAAATCCTTTTCCAGAGGTCTCTAAATGCCTCACACTTTAGTAACCAGCTGGGCTACACGTCTGCCCTAAACCCAACACTAATGAAGGGAATCAGGCTACAGTGATTGGACTCGCCCAATTAGGATTTACCAATGAGTCATGTTGCAGGAGGGGCAAGTTCCTAAACAAAATCAAGACTCTCGGTAAGGAAGGAGGGTGGCTTTGATTCAGAATAGACACCCGACAGCATCTGCCACAAGTGTGAAGTTCATTTCTCATGATCTCACACAGCCCTGCTTCTATCAATACAGCAATCTCAAGAATTAGTCCCTGCTATTAAGTGGAAATGTTCTAGGTTTATTTCCTACTCAGAGGCTCATGTAAAGTCCTTCTGGATAGTTTTAAAGCCATGAATCTTTAAGAGCAAGAAATAGTCCATCTCCCTTGCTCAAAGCACTCAGGCTGTGATTCCAGTTGACAGCCTCTTCCTCCCTTTTGTCTGGGCTCCCGTCATCCTTTACTCCTCTCTTCGCCCTGCAGCACGAGTGGCTGTTACTGTAACAACATAATTGCTGCTCTGATTCCACCACTGAAATAAACAGAAATGAAAAGGAAATATAGAGCTTCAGACTGTGTTCTCCTCCACCTGGCAATTTCCCAAAATGCCTCAGCTAGAGACAGCCCAAATGGACAGGCTGGGGATTGAACCTGAATTAAGAAATGAAAATCAAAAAACGGGCCCAGACCAGATTGGAGAGGGAGCTCCTTTCTTCCTGCTTAACTCCTGGGGATGGAAGGAGACGAGAAAGGCAAATAACGTGAAAAAAATGTTTAATTCGGGGTCAGGAATTGGTAGCATGTTGGCCTGATGCTGTTTGTAGATACACAGTTTGCCTGGAAAGTGTCTTGAAAATTAGAATTAGTCACAGCCATTTAAACATCCAGGGATTTGATAGAAAAATCCAGGTTGCAAGCTTTTGCAGAATCGGAAGATCTGCTACTGGGCCTGCTTTCCCAGAAGACAATCAGTCTGGCCTGGTGCTGCCCCTATAAATGGGGTACACATTTGCGACTTTGCCACACTCCTCACCACACCCTAGTGCACACTTCTGCCTGCTCTGTTTGTTTATGGTACCTGCCTGCTCCCTCTAGGCATTTGAATTTATGCTCCCAGTTTAATGTATTGTATGTCAGGGGAAAGGGGACCGCTCCACAATTTGTTCAATGATATTATTTAAATTCCTGTTCATACTTATGATTCTCTACTGTGTGTGCAACATATGTTTTTTTGTTGTTGTTTTTTTGAAATGGAGTTTCGCTCTTGTTGCCCAGGCAGGCTGGAGTGCAGTGGCGTGATCTCAGCTCACTGCAACCTCTGCCTCCCAGGTTCAAGTGATTCTCCTGTCTCAGCCTCCTGAGTAGCTGGGATTACAGGTGCCTGCCATCACATCCAGCTAACTTTTTGTATTTTTAGTAGAGACCATGTTGGCCAGGCTGGTTTTGAACTCCTGACCTCAGGTGATCTACCCACTTCAGCCTCCCAAAGTGCTGGGATTACAGGGTGAGCCACCGTGCCCAGATGTGCAACATCTTAGAAGAGGTTTTACCCATATGATATTTGCTCTTCCAGATGATTTTGAAGATTCACTCCTTCCCAGGCTGGTCACTGAGATAAGGATGGAAGCCTGTTAAAAAAGAGGCGAGACTGCTAGGCAAATGCAACTCACTCTGAAGTGCTATTGGTGAGCAGTTCTCAATAAGCGAGCAGAGCCTGGGTGGAAGCTAGCGGAGTGTTTGGGAGCAGATCATGTGCTTCCGAGATTCACTGGCCAAGAGTTTTCACTGTATCTAGAAACGAACCAAAAAGCAGTTCTTACATAGAGTTAGGCTGAGCTTCTGTAATCTGTGTGGCCCAAACCACATCTGATCTCCCTCTGCTCTGTTTCACCTCATTTGGTGGCACTTTATGTGTTCATAAGATAACTGAAAGCACAGTTCTCATAAAATGAACAGTCAGCAGGGCATGGTGGCACGTGCCTGTAGTCCCAGCTACTCGGGAGGCTGAGGCAGGAGAATCACTTGAACCGGGAGGCGAAGGTTGCAGTGAGTCGAGATCACACCACCACACTCCAGCCTGGGCAACAGAGTGAGATTCCGTCTCAGGAAAAAAAAAAAAAAAAAAAGAACAATCATTATTTAGAGGTTTTAACTTGGCAAACAGAAGTTTTCACTAGTCTCCTGATAACTAGCTTGAGAGAGAGATTTAAACTTGCATGAAGGCTTCACTGATTTCATATGATTTTTTTTTAAGAGATGGGGTCTTACTATGTTGCCCAGGCTGGAGTACAGTGGCTGTTCACAGGCACCCTGTCATCGTTCACTAATCCTCAAACTCCTGGGATCAAGCCATCATAGTCCCAACTACACAGGAGACCAAGGAAGGATGATTTTTGATAGGTGAAATGTTAAAATACAGTTTAAAAAAGAGTTACATGGAGAACCTCTTTGTCAAGTTTGAAGATAATAATAAATGTCTTTGTCCAGTCTTGGTCCTGGTGGCATAGTGGGGCAGGGACTTTCCTGTATCTCTCCTAACTCTGCTCTACTTGCTGAAGCGCTGTGTTCTGAGCTTCATGTTTGACTTATTCCTGCTCCTCCAGGCCCTGAGAGCCGGCTTTCTTCATTTTGAGTTGGCCAAAGCAAAAGATGCAATCCCAACCACTGCCACCTAAACAAGAAGCCAGGTATTCTTTAAACTGAAAGAACATTTGTTACAGGCCGAAGTGCAAGTCAGGTGACCATAGGATTCCAGCTGTGGTCCTGATGGGTTGTCAGGGTAACCCAAGCCCCGCCCCATGGGTGTTGGTTTCCAGGGCATCACCCAAAAAAGGAAATCTGAAGGGGTTACTCAACTGGTGAACTGACCTCTGGATTTAGTTTCTTGTAGACCTGAACCAGGATTTTTCAGCTGGTTTTCCAGTTTCTGCTGAGGCAGAAGGTTGACAGTCATAACAAGCCCTTTATTTATTAAGTCCAGGGCTGAGAGACCATATTTCTCTGCTTGTGTTCTCTCAATGAGTTCAAAATGAACCTTATCACCTGAATCTTTTTCTTGAGGGAGGTTGGAGTAATCCTCCCACCGTACTGCTGCATGGCTGAAAAGGCCTCTCTGTGTGCCACCTGGCTGCTTCCAAGCCATTCCCCACATGCCCCAAGACCACAGGAGTTCAAGCAACTCTCATGCTTGAAATCTTCCTGACCTCCCCTTGTTCACAGGCAGAAGGTCAGCTCGTCACAACAGTCTAATGCCAGGCCAGTCCTGGCCACTGCCTCCAGCCTCACCTGACACCTTCTCTGCCTCAGCAAAAAGGGTCCACTGCCACTGGACTTCTGTTTCCATGGATTCACCAAGCCATTTGCTGCCTTGGGCCCTTGCACATCCTGCTGCCCCTCCTTAGCTTTATATCTTAGCAAGCGTGTTCCTTCCTCAGAGAAGCCTTCTCTTTCATCACCACCTCTGCAAAATAAGTTACACTGTCTCCTTTTTCACTGAAATTTCGGCCATTCAACCCAGCAACCCCATTACTGGGTGTTTACCCAAAGGAATATAAATCATTCTACCAAAAAGACGCATGCACTCACATGTTCATGGCAGCACTATTCACAATAGCAAAGATATGGAACCAACCTAAATGCCCATCCACAGTGGACAGGATAAAGAAAACGTGATACATATACAGCATGGAATACTATGCTGCCATAAAAAATGAAATAATGTCTTTTACAGCAACAGGGATGCAGTTGGAAGCCATTATCCTAAGTAAATTACCAGGGAAACAGAAAACCAAATACTGCATGTTCTCACTTATAAGTGGGAGCTAAACACTGAAGACACATGGACACAAAGGGCGGATCAATAAGCATCAGGGCCTATGTGAGCGGGGAGAACGGATGGAGGGTGAGGGTTGAAAGACCACCTATCGGCTACTATGCTCACTACCTGGGTGATGAAATCATTTAAATGCCATACCCCAGTGACATGCAATTTACCCATTAATAAACATACATATGTACCCCTGAACCTAAAATAAAAGTTGAGAAAAGAAAAAAAAAAAGGAATAATACAGAGTGATCCCTTTATACTTTGCCTGGTTTCTTCCAATGGTAACATTTTGCAGAATTATATTACCGCCACAGTGAGGACACTGACGTCAACACTGCAGGATCCCTGGTGTGGCCCTGTTTTAATTACACTCATTCTGGATCCCACCACCCCCTTTTGCTCTGTCCTCCATTTCTAAGATTTGTCATTTAGAAAATATTGTATAACTGGAATCATACAGATTACACATCTTTGGGATTGGCTTTTTTCCTCAGCTGCATTCCCGGGAAGTTCCTTCAAATTGTTGCAGGTATCAACAGTTGGGTCTTTTTATTGCTAAACAGCATTCCATGGTTTGCATGTACTACAACTGGTTAAGCCGTTCACCTGTTGAAGGATATCTGGGCCAATGCCAGTTTTGGGCTATTACAAATTAAGCTGCTATGAATATTCAAGGTTTTTGTGTGAACATAAATTTTAATTTCTCTGGGATAAATGCCAGAGTGTGATTGCGGGGTTGTACGGTAATGACGCATTTAGTTTTATTTTTAAAAACCTGCCACACTGTTTTCTAGAGTGGCCGTATTTTACATTCCCACCCATACTGTATGAGTAGTCCAGTTACTCATATCTTGCCAGCATTTGGTGTTGTCACTATTTTTGATTTTAGCCATTCTGAAAAGATACAAGAGAAAACACACATAATAGTCACATTCCTGTATAGTAACAAAAACATACAAAAACTGAAATTAAAAGCACAATATCATTTACAATATCATTTTCAACCACCCCAGAGAAAATGAAACACTTAGGAATTCACTACACAAAAGTGCATATCTCACTGCGATTTTCATTTGCATTTCCCTGATGGCAAATGGTGTTGAGTATCCTTTTACTTGCTTATTTATCATCTATATATTCTATTTGGTGAAATATCTGTTTGTGTCTTATCTATTTTCTAATTAGTTTGGTTTTTTAAATACTGTTGAGTTTCAAGAGTTCTTTGTATATTTTTGAGGCCAGTCCTTTCTTGAAGATGTGCTTTTCAAGTCTTTTCTCCCAGTCTGAACCTTGTATCTTCAATGTTTTCAAAATGGGCTTTCCCAGAGCAAAGGTTTTTAATTTTGATGCAGTATAATTTATCAATCCTTTCACAGATCATGATTCTGGTGTCAAGTCTAAGAATTCTTTCTGTCTCCAGATTCCAAGGGTTAATGCTTTTGGATTTTTTCCTAAAAGTTTATAGTTTTACACCATTTTGAGTTAATTTTTGTGTAAGGAGACTTAGGCTGAGATTCATTTTATTGCTCACTGTTCCAGCACTGTTGATTTTAAAAGCTGCCCTTTATCCATTAATTTGCTTTTGTGCTTTGCTGAAATTCAGTGAGTGTATCTGTAGGTCTATTTCTGAGTTCCTGTTCCATTCCGTTTATCTATGGGTCATTCTTCTGCCAATACCACACTGTCTTGATTACTGTAGCTGTATGTTAGGTAGAATGACCCTCCCATTTCATTCTTATTTGTCAAGATAGTTTTAGTTATTCTAGGAATAAATTTTAGAATAAATTTTGGGCGAAATTCTGCATAAATTTTAGAATAAGCTTATTTATCTCTACAAAAAGCGTTGCTGGAATTTTCATGAGAATTGCATTAAACCTATAGATTAATTTAAGGAAAACTGATATCCTTACTATGTCAAATCTTCCAGTTCCTGAGCATGGTATGTCTCTCCATTTATTTAGGTCTTTTCCATTTCTTTCATCAATATTTTGTAATTTCAGCATACAGATCCTATACATGTTTTGTTAAGTACATACCTAAGTATTTAATTGTATTTGAAATGATAGTAAATAATATTGTGTTTTTAATTTAAGTTTCTTATGTTCTTTGTTAGTATGCACAAGTGTGATTCATTTTTGTATGTTTATCTTATATTCTGCAATTTTGTTAAAATCTTCATGCTTCCCCTTAGATGAAAAGCTCCTCCTTTTCCACTCACATTCTCACTCAGGCAAAATCAACCCAACCACAGGGCTTTTTATATCACTAAGACCACCCTAAGAAAAATCAAGAGGCGGGTAAGAAAGCTTATGCTTCCCATGTTTTCATGCTGCTCCATCATTCTCACTAGGAAGAAATTAGTTAGTTAATTTATTCAAAGCGTGATTGACTTCACCGTTGAAACGCTCATGAGCAAATACATACTTACATGAAGTTCAAGAACTCGGGGGAACTCGGAAGGTCATTTTCTTGCTGAAGCCTTTATGGCTGAGGATTCCAAGAGGGAGAGAGACATTCTACCAGAAGCGTCTACTGCACACTCAGCAGATGAAGTTCTCAAGATAGCCATCAGATGGCAGCCTCAGCCAAATTACTGAAGTAAATTTGCTGGATCAGAATTCTGTAGCTGGGAGATATTACAGGTCCTGTAGTCCTGACCCTTTGTTTCTCAGCCAAGGGACTCTAGCCAGAGTGAAGTCTAGTCCTGCTTAAAGCCACATATCAAGTCAGTAGCAGAAGTAGGGTTCCTACTATCTCCCAACATGAATCCAATAATTGCCCTATGATTGTGATCTGAAAGAAGTGTGCTCTCACCCCAGAAAGAAACAAAGTAAGGTACAGAAAAAATATAGAGAGTTGCCATTTGAGTGCTCAGACAGCTGTTTGAGTTTGGGTACAAAGACTTACAGGCTAAAACTTGAGCCTTGAGCAGATTTTTGGTCAATTATTAGAAAGTCAAGTTAACGGAGGACCCATTTGCTCTAAACAACAACAACAAAAAGAAGTGGGTTTAGGGGGAGATGGGAGGGGTTAGGAAGGTGTGGTGGGTCAAGGATAGAAGAAAACCAAGGAGAAAGCCACAGTGGTGCATGCTTGTAATCCCAGCATTTCGGAAGGCCGAGGCAGGCGGGTCACTTAAGGTCAGGAGTTCGAGACCAGCCTGGCCAACACGGTGAAACCCCAACTCTACTAAAAACACACAAAAATTAGCCGGGCGTGGTGGTGGGCACCTGTAATCCCAGCTACTTGGGAGGCTGCAGTGAGCAGAGATTGTGCCACTGCACTCCAGCCTGGGTGGCAAAGCGAGATTCCCTGTTTCAGAAACAAGCAAAAGCAAAACAAAGAGAGACCCCTGGAGGAGATGAGCTTTGAAAGAAGAATAGAAAGATGCAATGAGAAGAGAAAAAGCATCCTTCAGAGGAAACATAGTGTGTGCCCAGATAAAGAAGGAAAAATGAGCCCAGCATTTCAGCAGGGCTCACCTCTGCAAATGGGAAGGCAGCCAAGCCTCCCGCGAGTCCAAGCCTCTCTCTTCTCATACTTTCTCCCCACAGGACCTCTGGCCTCAGCCCTACCACATCACTGAACTATCACTGGCCAAAAATCATCTCTAGCCAGTCTTTGACATTACAGACTGCATTTAAGCAATTATTCTCTTTCTCAGGGTAGCTAGCACTTTAGGCTTGTCTCTAATTTTGGATAAAAAGACATTGTCCACACCAAGCAATAGTATAGAGGTCAGCAGTATGACCTTCAATGCTGTGACGGTCAGCTGTTTAGAGCAGACGATCTCTGTTACTAAGAAGATAAATGGAAGACAAGATGGATGAGTGACTCTTGTGGATGAGCCTTGAAGGTAGAAAAGGTGTTGAGGTTTGAAATTGCAGAATTTTGTGGCTATATTTATCACTGCATTTAAGCCAGTGGACCCTCAATATCTGTTAGCTAATCAATGCATCTTTACTGACTCCAAATAGATCGAACTGGTAAGGGAGAAACATGATGAAAATGGTATTTAGGAAAAGTTTTCCAATGTGAGTACCTGCTGTAATGTTGGTAAACAGCAAGAGCCTGGTGGGAAGTCTAGTTTTGTCTTGTTTTTAACAGCTTTATTGTGATATAATTAACATACCCACCATTCGCCCAAAGTGCACCATCCAGTGGCTTTCAATACGTTCACAGATACATGCAACGATCACCACAGTCCATTTTAGAACATTCTAATCACTTCAAGAAGAAACTTCGTATTTTTTTACTTATTATTCCTGTTCTGTCCCCATGTCCCTGTATCTCATCACAAAGCAACTACGAATCTACTTTCTGTCTCTATAAATTTCCCTATTCTGGACTTTCGTATGAATTTCCATTCATATAGTAGGTGGTTTTTGGTTACTGGCTCCTTTCATTTAACAAAATTTTTTCAAAGTCTATGCATATTGTAGCATGTAACAGTACTCCTTTTCATGGCAGAATAATATTCCGTCATATGGACATACCACCTTACATCAGGTCACCTGCTGATGAGCATTGAGTTGTTCCCATCTTTTGGCTATTATGGATAATGCTATTATAAACATTGATGTGCAAGTTTCTGTGTGAGCATACAGTTTCCATTTCTCTTGGGTGTATCTTACTTGGGAGTGGAGTTGCTGGGTCATGTGGTAATTCTGTGTTACTCACTGGAAGAACTGCCAGAATGTTTTCCCAGGTGGTTGGCCTATTTTATATTACCATCAACAGTGTATGAGTGTTCCAATTTTTCTACATTCTCACCAACACTTCTTGCTACCTGACTTTGTTATTCTAGCCATCCAAATGCATGTGACATGGTATTTCACTGTGGTTTTGTTTTGCATTTCTCTGGTGTCTATTATGTCAAGTATTTTTTCATGTGCTTATTGGTCATTTATAGATATCCTTTGATAAATATTTATGCAAGTCCTTTGACCATTCTAAAATTGGGTTACTAGTCTTTTTATTATTGACTTGCTAGTGTTATTTATATGTGCTAGAAATGAGTTCCTTAACTGATACTTGATTTGCAAATATTGTCACCCATTCTGTGGGTGTCTTTTCACTTTGTTAATGGTGTCCTCTGAAGCACACACTTGTGAAATTTCAATGAAATCCATTTTATCAATTTTTTATTTTGTTGCTTTTTCTTCTGATATCATATTTAAGACTCTTTTACCATAAACCATGATCATGAAAAAATTTACCCCTATGTCTTCTTCTAAGAGTTTTATATTTTTACTCTTACATTTAAGTAATTGATCTATTTTGAGTTAATTTTTGTATGTGGTGTGAGGTAAGGGTACAGCTTCATTCCTTTCATGTGTATATCCAGTTGTTCAAATTGAAAAGACCATTCTTTCCTCATTGAATGGTATTGGAACCCTTTTGTGAATCAGTTGGCCACAGATGTTTAAGCTTTATATATGGATTCCATTCTTTCAATTGATCTGTATGACTATTCTCGCACCAGTATCACACCATCTTGATTACTATTGCTTTGTAGTAAGTTTTGAAATCAGGCACTGTGAATCTTCTTGATTCTTTTTCAGTGCTGTTTTTGGATATGCTGGGTCACTTAAAATTCCACATGGATTTTAGAATCAGCTGTTAATTTGTACAGGGAAGTCAGCTGGGATTCTAAAAGGGATCATGTTGAATCTGTAGATCAGTTTGGGACTATCACTCTCTTAACGATGTCTTCTGATCCTTGAACGTGGGATGTTTGTGTATTTATTTAGATCTTTTACTTTTTTCAACAAAGATTCGTCGTTCGCAGTGTAAGTTTTGAACTTTTTGTTAAATGTATTCTTATTCTTTTTGGTGTTATTGTGGTTGGAATTGTTTCCTTAATTTCATTTTTGGATTGCTCATTGCAATTAAGTAGAAATGCAATTGAATTTTACATATTGATCTTTTACCCTGTAACCTAGCTGAACTCATTTATTAGTTCTAAAGTTAAAAACCTCCAAGTGGTAGTCCAGTGAAAATCAGAGTGCACTGATGTTATTTTAACAGAGAGTGAGGAGAGAAAGAAAGTAGAGTGCGAATGCCAGCCACAAGCCTGGAAAGATAGATGAGGTCAAATTTGGGAAAAGCTCCGATGTCATACTCAGGAGCTTGGCTCTTCTTCCATAGGCCATAATAAATTGTTTTAAAGAAGAGGAATTGTTTGAGACAACTAATTCTGACCACAGTGTGAAAGATAGATGGAAAGGATTGAGGAATAAGGAGACCAGTATAGAGACTGTATTTTATAGCTCCACAGCTTAGCAAAAGAAAGAGATCTGGGCACAGTGGCTCATGACTCTAATCCCAGCATTTTGGGAGGCCAAGACAGGCAAATCACTTGAGGTCAGGAGTTCAAGACCAGCCTGGCCAACACGGTGGAGCCCCGTCCTACTAAAAATTCAAAAATTAGCCAAGTGCGGTGTCACATGCTTGTAATCCCAGATACTCAGGAGGCGGAGGCAGCAGAATTGCTTGAACTCAGGAAATGGAGTTGCGGTGAGCCAAGATCACACCACTGCACTCCGGTCTGGGTGACAGAGTGAAACTCTGTCTAAAAGAGAGAGAGAGAGTGAGTGAGGTGGGGCCGGGGGTGGGGGGAGCTCAATTAATTAAGAAATATCATAAAATGGGCCTACATGTAGGAAGTGCCATAACAGAAGCGCTGCATGCCACGGGAGGCCATGCAGCATGAGTGAGATGATACAGCCCTGAACTGGAAAACTGGCAGGAAGAGGAAAAGCAGAGGTAGGTGAATACAAGAGACATTCTGAAATAAAACTGATGAGTCTATGTACTTAACTGCATATAAGGGTTGAAAGAAAACAATGAAAGAATTGGATTTAGGTATGGTTGATCATGACGCTAAAAATTAGGATTAAAATAGAGCCCAGGTAGTAGTTCAAAGTGAGTATGGCGCTCCACAGTGTCATGGACCTGGATCTCTCTTTTTTGTGTGTGTTTTTGAGACAAGGCCTCATTCTGTCACCTAGGCTGGAATGCACTGGCACAGCCTCTGCCTCCCAGGTTCAAGCGATTCTCCTGCCCTAGCTTTCCAAGTAGCTGGGATTACAGGTGCCCACCATCATGCCCAGCTAATTTTTGTGTTCTTAGTAGAGATGGGGTTTCACCATCTTTGCTAGGCTGGTCTCGAATTCCTGACCTCAAGTAATCTGCCCGCCTAGGCCTCTCAAGTTGCTGGGATTACAGGCACAAGCCACTGCGCCCAGCCAGGAACCTGGATCTCTTCTCTGCTATTGTTCAACAACCTCACCATGTGGCTTCATGGCATGGGCCAAGATGGCTGCCCCAGCACCTGCATCAGAGCCAACAGACTGCAGGGGAGGGGCACGGAGGGGTTTTCCTTTAATAACATAGGCCACTATTTTTATTTATTTAATTTTTGAGATGGAGTTTCATTCTTGTCACCCAGGCTGGAGTGCAATGGTGCAATCTCGGCTCACTGCAACCTCCACCTCCCAGGTTCAAGCGATTCTCCTGCCTTAGCCTCCTGAGTAGCTAGGATTACAGGTGCGTACCACCATGCCTGGCTAATTTTGTATTTTTCGTAGAGACTGGGTTTCACCATGTTGGTCAGGCTGGTCTCAAACTCCTGACCACATAGGTCACCATTTAATCACATCTAATAGAAAGGGAGGCTGGGAGATGTCTTTATTCAAGACATCCAAGTGATCAGCTAAATTTTGGAAGATACATGTCTGAGAAATAAGGCAGAAAGGAAATTGGGATATAACTTGCCTCAAGGGGTTAAGAATTACTCTAAAAAAAGAACTATTCTCATCATATCCATTGAATGCATGTAAATGCTGAAAGAGGAACAAGGGTTTTAAGGAGCTTTTAGCAGCCTACAGAGCAAAAAAATAAGTTTTTATTTGAACACATTTATTTTGGGATAGCTTCTGGGATGCTCAGGTGGAGAAAACCAGTAGGCATTTGGGAATTTGTGTGCAGTTGGGTACTTATTTCCCCACCTTAGGCCACGCTGCTTGACTGTTGGGACTTTATCATTACAGGCCCACTATGGTGTGTGTGTGTGTGTGTGTGTGTGTGTGTGTGTGTGTGTGTGTGTGTGTGTGTGTGTGAGAGAGAGAGAGAGAGAGAGAGAGAGAGTCTTGCTCTGTCACCCAGGCTGGAGTGGTGCGATCTTGGCTCACTGCAACCTCCATCTCCCCTGTTCAAGCAGTTCTCCTGCCTCAGCCTCCCGAGTAGCTGAGACTACAGGCGCCCACCCAGCTGTAATGCCCGGCTAGGCCCACCATGTTTTGTAACAATCTGCAGATTAGATAAAGGCAGCAGGAAATTAAGTTGGTATGGGAAAGAAACGCAACTAGAGACACATTAAAAATATATATATACATCCCTGGAGAGATTATGTAATCCAGCCACTGTTAGGATTGGAGATAACATTTTGTAGACAACTTCAGACAGGAAGACATCCTTGTATACTATTCATTCAGAACCCACTAACATGAACACACACACTTATACTAAGCACAGAGCAGAGGAAAGAAGCTTCTCAAATCAGCTGTCTACCTTCACCTTTAGGTGAAGTAAGGAGGAAGCAGAGAACTTCGAGACCTAGTGCTCCAGTGAGGTTTGCTGCCAGTACCCTGTTTAAGGTCCCAGTCACGACTGGGCCACAGATCTCCTGGCTCCCAGGCAGAGGAGCTGCCACTGCACCTGCCATTAAATAGCCATCGGGCTCAGGGTGCTAGGGAACCCGGCAGTCTCCGAGTCCACCAGGGCTGGAGGAGACGTGCCAAGGATCTAGATGATTTAATCCAGTTTGCCAAAGGAGTTTTACAGAGAGGAATTAAGGCGTGGTAAAGGCATTAATCACTAATGAGTCATTAACTCTACCCACTATTGTACAGTCAACAAGCGGAGACCAGATTATTGGAGCTAGTCCCCAATAAAAGAGAAGACAAGTTCACAGAGAGCACCATCCGCCTCCACAAGGGTCGGGTGCACCCGTCTGGCGCTGTGGGGTCTGCCTTTCCCAGGAGGGCGAGAAGGCACCAAGGGCGCGTTCCGAGCTCCGGCTACCCGAGCAGAGAGGAAGTGCAGCTTTTAATTACTTTAATTGTATTTTTAAATAAATTATTTTTTAATTTCATCTTCCCTGAAAGCCTTTTTCTGCCCGCCTTCTGAGCCTTGGATTCCATTCATGTAATAAGATTCTGTTGGTGAGAAGGCGCTCTTGGAATGGAGGCTGGAGAGGCGGCCTGAGCGAGGCTGGGAGTGGGGCTGGGAGCCTGGTGTGAGGGCTGAGCTGGATGGGGTGGATGACGGAGAGAGCATCTCATCAGATGCTAAAGCCTCCAGGCCTCTGGGGTCTGCACCCAGGGTGCCCTCACCGTAAGCCGATCCGACGTGTGGGGAGTGCTCTCTCTGGAAGCTGAGTTGGGGGTCGTGGTCTCTCTTGCCGCCCCTGCCCCCCACTTTCTGCGCGTGGGCTCTGGAGGTCTCCACAAAGACTTTTAACTAGCCCGTGAATTTGGACTAGAGAGGGAAGAATTGGCATTCCCTCTTTACCCGCACCAGATTCTCGATTAACTGGGGCGGAGTCGGGGACAGGCAGGGATTGTCTCCGTTAGTTTGACAGTTCCCATTCCCCAAACGTTAAATATATATTTAGGACAAATAAATGCAGTAGGGTGATCCCAGTTTAGTTGCCGACCTCTGCCCAAAGCCCATCCCTCTCGGGGGTTCTCTTCCAGTCCCTCCACCCCATCCCACCCTCACCAGTTCGGATCACCCTCCTGAGCAGCGCACGTGGGGGCTTGGACCGGCAGGGGACAGAACCGGCTTCAGAACTAGGAAGTCCACTAGGGATACACAGCCTGGACCCGTCCAGGGCCGCAGTCGAACCTCAGGACAAGGAGCGAGGGCTCCTCCGCGATCCTGCGGCTGCTCTCTTAACGTCGAGCCTCTGGAGCCGAGCAATCCCGAGTAATCCGGAGAGGCTGAGCCCTCAGTTCCCTGGGTCCGCGCAGAAAAGAACCTGGGCTGTGAGCATAGCCAACGGAAGCCGGAGCCGTGGCGAGTACTATGGACACGCCGCCTTCGCGCGCGGAGACTAGGAAAAAACGCAAAACTTAAAATGCTCCGACCGGCGCGGTGGCTCACGCCTGTAATCCCAGTGCTTGGGAGTTCGAGGTGGGAGGGTCACTTAAGGCCAGAAGTTCGAGGCCAGCGTGGGTACACATAGTGAGACACCCGTCTCTACAAAAAAAAAAAAAAAAAGTGAATACAAAAAACAGCCGGGCATGGTGGTGTGCGCCTGTGGTCCCAGCTACTCGGGAGGCCAAGGCAGGAGGATCGCTTGAGCCCAGGAGGTCAAGCCTGCAGTGAGCTATCATTGCATCACTGCACTCCAGCCTCGGCACCAGAGCGACACCCTGTCTCTGACCAAACAAAACAAAAACCACTGTAGGGCTGGCTGATGGTGGCCCAGGTCGCGGGGGAGGTCCGCTCCCGGCAGTCTCCAGCTCTCGCGGTCAGCGGAGAACCCCTGAGGCTGAAACGGCGGTCAGCGCCCACCGCTCCCGCAGAGCCTGACTCCGCCCTTCTCGGCGCGGCCCAGTTCTCGGCGTCCTTTCCCGCCCCGCCCTCGCTTTGTGGGGGTCCTGCCCAGGCCCCGCCCAACCTGGGTCGTAGGAGCAGAAGAGAATACCCGTCTACAGACCTGCTTGCTTTCCTCCTAGGGTGGGCCAGAGCAGACGTCGTCAGGGGCTAGGAAAGAAGGATCTCCAGGCCTCTTAAATTGACCGAGGCCAATCGAGGCTCGCCTCAATCTAGGTCCGTGCTTGGAGCAGCACGGTGCCTTTTCTTCTGGAACCTCTTGAGACCCATGTGGTTCTTGTTTTCCTTCTGTGGGCACTGGTGGCGTCACCTGAGCCAAACCTGCAGCCTCATTAGGGAAGATTCAAGAACCACTGAAAGTGATTCTCGGAAAGTGGTGCAGGCTTCCCTCGGGGTCCCTGAAAGGCTCATGCCCGTCCTAGACCAAACCCACAGTCCAGTTTTGGAAGCTTGTGCCCCAACATCGGCCGGCGCTTCTGCAAAGTGTTTTCTCTTGCCATGAGCTTGAGCAGAGGCCCCAAGTGTTTCAGTGTCGTCCGGGCTTTAATGCTCTTTATCACAAGCTGCTCACCTCCAGCCAGAGTTAAGAACTGGATTCCCGCCCCATCTGCACCCCGACTCCTGAGCTGGCAGTGAATCTCCCACCCTCAGAGCTGCCCTGCGGGGCTTGGGGATGGGGGACCCCTGGGGCAGATGCTGTGTGCAGATCTCTTCAGGAGGCCTTTGAAAGCACAGCTAGTGCCCACCGCTCAGAATCTTAGTTCCCAATATGGCCTAATGAGCTGTCCTGGAATTGAAATAAGGAGCACTTATCAGCAATGTTTTCCCAACACACACTATGATGGACACTTCTGGTTATTTCAGCCCCAACACTTAGAAACAGTGTAAACTGGGACAACCTCTCTGTGCCTCAGCCTCCTTTTATAAAATGGAGCTAATTGTATCTTCCTGGTAGGATTGTGGGGAGGCTTAACTGAGCCAGTAGACATAAACCTCTCAGAAGAGTGCTGGCACCCTTCAATAATCATTAGCTACTGATATTTTTTGTGATCATTTTCCAAGGGCTTGTCTCTCAAATCCGTGTATGGCTCCCTCTCTTGATGATGGTTTAGAAGAAAATCTATTCTCATCTGAAACCAAACAGTAGAAGAAAACAGTAGAAGGGGAAGTAGCAGAAAAACTCATAAGGAAATAATTGAAAACCAGCACAGAGGAGAAAAAATGAATGATCTTGGCAATGATCTAAAGGAAGTGAAGAGGCTGCTGATGGGACGCTCAAGGTCACAGGTGCCCGAGACTGCAGTAAGAAAGAGGACAGAGCAAGCGTGGTACTCACTTGGAGCCTATGAAGTTGGAAGTTCTGTAAATAAATCAACCCTAGGGAATGAAAGGATGAAACAAATGATAGGCCAACCACACATTCATTCTAGTGTTGTTGTTGTTTTTTTTCTTTCTTGCTAAGAGGTGATAGCACATGGGATATTCCATCCATCTCCCCCAAGGAGACATCCTTGTGAGGTAAAGTGCAGATATTACTCCCTACACTTGGGGAAAAGAATTTATTCAGTAAAATTTTACTGATCAGCCTACTGCATGCAAGGCACCAGTTGGAGGTCTAGGGGTACACAGCCCTGGTTACGCAACAACCTCTCAGGACCCGCAAAGAAAGGACTGGATAATGAGGCTTCCGTACTCCTAGCCCCGGCTAAAGGGGAACCGTGATTGCAATGCATATTACGTCATGCCAGGGTCTTGGTAGTTTACATAAAGCCTTTACAGGGGGTCTTATTTCATCTTTTCCAGCTTCCAGGGAGATAGGGTTCATTTAGAGGAGGAAAGGGGACTGGGAGCTTCACTAATTTGCTCAGGACCAACAGACAGTAGCCAGTTGATGCTAATTAAGGCTCCGGCGGCATCATCCCGAAAGCACGCTTAGGGACGGGGGTTGTGGTGTGGACTGCGGGCCGAGGACCTGTTGGCGAGCAACCTGCTGGAGGTGGCGCAGCTCCAGTGTCAACGGTGGATGCCGAGGACGCTCAGGCGGGAGTCCTGGACTCTCCCGAGTCTCAGGAGCTTGTGAAGCGGGCTGAGGTTTCGGGATTCCTTCCTCGCCCTAGAGCCAGAGCCAACGAATTGCAAATACTGTCCAGGGCAAGCCTGCAAGAATTAGCCCTCAGGGCGGTGGCGCAGGGCGCTCCAGGACACTCTCCGAGAGCGGCACCTAACCAGTTGCACCTTTTTATTTTTTTTTTATTGCATTTTAGGTTTTGGGGTACATGTGAAGAACATACAATATTGTTGCATAGGTACACACGTGGCAGTGTGATTTGTTGCCTTCCTCCCCTTCACCTATATCTGGCATTTCTCCCCATACTATCTCCCCCCAACTCCCCACCCCCCACTGTCCCTCCCCTATTTCCCCCCAACAGACCCCAGCCTATAGTCCAGTTGCACCTTTTACCGAAC